>JACXGM010012223.1:0-24208 GCA_016801145.1 Umbra pygmaea | reverse complement strand
CACACACACACACACACACACACACACACACACACACACACACATTCTGCTGTGTTCCTCACTTTTCCCTGGAAAACTCTCGAAAAGCCAAACATGTCATCATCCCTGGTTACATAAAGTCACACAAATGTTAAGTATTTGCCCTTCCTTTTTTCCCTTTTTTAGGTTTTGTACTAATTTAATAAATAGGATTGTTTTAAAAGAGATCCTAGATTTTTAGGATCTATGTATAGCCCAGAATTTCTACGTTAATTGAAATGACATCGGAACTGACCTTTACTGCTTTCGTGCAAAGAACAGGATTGTACACACATTTGTAATCTCACTGCGAGACATATTTCTAACACGGCTAAACAATTACATACAACATTGTTGGAATCAATGATCTTCCATACCTATTTTACAGCGGACCTATTTATAACAGAATAAATTAACTTTGTGCTTTCTCACAGGGGAGGGTTGAGAGACTAAACAAACAGCCACACTCACAGAGCGGTCCCTGTATAACCGGCAGGACGATCCATGCTCTCCAGCGGAGGGGGCCGTAGTCAAGTACCATTCACAGAAAAGGGGTGTCCATGTCTGGTCTGGACCCTGCAGGTCCTGGATGCTTTATGTCCATGGGTCTGGAGTGGGGTAAACACAGTCAACCTGCCACCCTGAGGAGATTGAGTGAGGGTGCGTTTACATGTGGTGTGTGGGGGGCGCTGCACTGTAGTATCTGTATAAGCTGGCTCAGCACAACGGGTCAGGAGATTAATACAATACATTTTACACAACATATACCCCTACCATATCTATGAAGCTCAACTGGAGAAATAATATCACTGATCAATTTTATAGCAACTCAGTGTGTGACAATTGTCAACATAGGCAAAACTACTCTCAGTCAAACTTATGTCTATGTGGCCAGCCAGCCAGCCAGCCAGCCAGCGTGGTTGTGATAAGAGACCCTGGCTCTAGAAAACATTTCCCTACATTCTGGGCCCATACATCTGTACAGTCTCCACTGACTAAAGGGGAATGCTACAGCACATATCGTCCTCTTTCATATAACTTAGTCAAGTGAAAACACTCCACCATGCTGTATACAGTGTTTCCCTTATGTAGTGAATGTCAAACTGTAGAGGGTAAATTACTCCATTACTTATTGCTTTAACCTAGCGTCTTTCTTACAGGCTAATTTCTGCAAAAGAAATATTATTTCTTTGGAGTAATTTGGCAAACACCTCAGCAGATAATTATTAGAGGGCTGTCCATATTATATGATCTGACAATGTCATAATTCCTATATCAACCTTTCAGTAATGTAATGTCACATTTTAAATTCTGTAATACTATTGTGTCTGTATTTTCAACATCACAAAACAGCATATAATGTATGCTTTAAGTCACCCGACATCAATGTGAAAGACGATGATTTCTGAACTCTTCCTAAGTTAACACATTAGTATTGAATTAGTATATGAACCAATTTTCTTTGAAATCTTTGATATCTGACAGCACTGCATCTCATTTGTTATTTTGAACACTTGCCATTTTCTGTAAATAAATGCAAATAAATGCTCTGAATGACAGTGATTTTATTTTGAATTTGGGAAAAATGCAGTCAGTAGTTTATGGAATAAAACTAAAATAAAATATTTACCCAAACACTGACCTATCAATATTGAAACCAGAGAAAACTTTTTTTGCAATAGTCTACATTTTTTGTAGAGCTGTAAATATACTGAATAAATTAAACTAAAGTTAGTATTTTAAGTAGCTCTCCCCCCCCCACCAGCTAACCTAGCTATCACCATTGTTTTGCTTTCACAGACATTTCCTTCCCTGTCACAAGATGAAATACAGCACATTTCTATGTAATATTTATCACATACGCATGCATGCAGACGCACACTCACACACACGCAGTACGCTCCATGCACTCCAGAGGAGGGGGCCATAGTCAAGTGCCATTCACCAGAATAGGGGAGGGTGTTTCAGTAGAAGGGTGTCCATGTCTGGTCTGGACCCTGGAGGTCCTGAATCCTTTACAGCCAAGGATCTGGGAAGGTGTAAACACAGTCAACCTGCCATCCAATGGAGAAGATAGAGTGAGAGTGTGTGTGTCATGAGGGGGAGATATAGGATCTGTTTAAACTAGCTCATCACAGCTAGGCCACACAACAAGCCAGAAGCCTAATAGCGTACATCTTACACAATCTGCCCCCCTCTCATAACTGCCATAGTTCGAATTTTTGAACCAGCACAACTGTTGGAATATATTTCTTTCTAATTAATTATCTAGCTCGTCAGTGTGTGACCGTTTTCTAGGTAGCCAAACTTACTATCAGTCTAAATGTGGAAAGAGACCAAGGCTCTGTAAAACTAATCCCTGCAATCACATCAACCATCCCCCATAATCCTGGGCTCATTCATCTCTGCAGTCTCCACTGACCGGACTAAAGAGAGAATATTACAGCACGTACCATCCCTTCCATTTCACTCAGCACTAGAGTACATGCCCCGCCATGTCGTATACAGTATTTCCCTTTAGGAGCATTTAGACACATTCTAGGAATTGTCTAGTTACCCTCCGGTGAAATAAGCCCTAAATCTGGAAGCCGCAGTGTCCAGACTTCAACCTGGCAACCGCAACAACCCGGCCACAACCACAAGACCACAAGACAGCCGTTAGTTTCCATAACAGGAACAGCTTGAGGGCTTTCCATGGACGGAGAAGATTTGAGTGGCATTGGGGATAGAGAAAAGTCTGAAAAATCTGAGCCTTATAGGTCATTAAAATATCTGATACCCAAACAGACCTCCCAGCAGTCAGCAAAAGAGATGGGGGTGATTATGGGCGGGGCTAAATGTTGATTACCATCAGTGAACCACCAAGAACACAAGAAACATCATGAGGTCCATTGGCAGCATTTTCCTTAAAGTGAAACTGACATTATTTTAACAACATGCACATGTATTAGAATAGTATGTTGAGTTACACCTCCAGGAATAACATGGTGTCCTTCAAAATATTTTCAGACTATCGTTCACATAGATATTGTAATTTGAAGTTTCAATATTTTATAGAATTTTCACAAAAGTCTGACTCTAAATTATTCCCCAACATTCTAACTGCATAATTTCATACGGCCAACATTGCATTACTATACAACATGGATTTCTTAGTCAAAAACATACTATTTAAAAAACCTCATATAAAGATGGTGCATGAAAATAAATGTTTGATATAACCGGTGCTGAGAATGGTGAAAAGAAATCTGGTAAATTGTTCAAGAGTGAGTTAAAAAAAAAAAAATTCGACATGAGGGAAGATACCCAACATCTGGTGTTGTCGATGCATCACAGACCTCAAGAAATAATTTCATGCAAAGGATATGGGACCAAATATTGAAAAGTATTACTTTGTTCAACATTATAATAGAATAAAAAAAGGATAATAAAGCACATTTGCAACACGTCTGCATCACGCTTGAATAGAAAACAAAATACATGCAAAGTGTCTGCCTGGATTTGAACTCACAACCTCTGTGATGTGAGTCGCATATTTATATGCCTTCCTCAGCCTACCAACCTACAAAACCACGCTATGTACACTCTACATGCTACAACATCATGCGATTCCGTGAAGCTGCCGCGGATTTGAAAGTTAAGGATCCGTGTTAGTTTCACAGAATGTTCTGCCATTCCGTGAATTTGCCACAGATTTTGAAGTTAAGGGTCTGTGGTAATTTCACAGAATTCTGTGAGATCAGGTTGATTCAAACTCAAAGTGCTAAAGTACAGAATCAAAACAACAAAGAAATGGTCACTGTCCAATGAATTATGGAGCACACAGTACATGTACAAATTAAGGGGAGTGGACAATATAAAAAAGCATGGCCAAGCCCCCACTCCAATAGGCTGCCTCCCCTCCAAGGGGCGACCCCCACAGTTTGGGAACCACTGCTTTAACACATTGATTAACTCAAGTGTTTGCCCATTAGAGCCTGATGTGCAGAAATCAAACCAATATGTGAACTCTATGATTAGAGTCAGAATAGTTAACACGCCTTTCACTCAGAAACCAGAGCCAGGTGGATTTCAACCCTGTGCGCCTATCTTTGCAGTAAGATACAAATACGTCATGATGAAGGAGGGAAATGTTGAAGGGTGGTCGAAAAACTGTGTGAGCATGTGGTACAGGCACACCACCACATACACACACCACCTACAACACACACACACAATCAGGTTGTGAAAATATTTTGCTAACGTCAACGTTCCAGAGGCCACTACAGCTGTGCTGCACTCCTTCCTCAGTGGACTCCAGATCAGGGTGGAACACTAGGCTACCCTACCTGCTCTGTTGACAGACCTCCCTGAAATCCACCAGCCTGTGCTGGCCTGGCCGCCTGTCACCTGTAAAGACTGTGGATCTGCTGGAATATGAGCCAATAACCCTACAGGGCGAAGGGAAGCCATAGAACAGAGGCTTTCCTAGTGTACAGAGAGAGAACTGCATATTGAGCTCTCGCCAAACACATAAATTCCCTTTGTGTCATTAACACTGTCCAAGAATCCAGAGCAAAAGGAAACAAGGAGCGATGGAGCAGTACAATGGTGCATAGCGAGTTCAAGGGAAAGAAAAGAGGAAGATGTTTGACCACAGTCCGTGGGTGAGGCCAAAGAGACGTTAGGCTATATGGCAGAGTGAGAATGTGTATTTACTGAGGGGGGGTATTCCTGTGCCTTTTCCCTATGCCCATCCATACTGACTCAATGGCTAAAGTCTCAGTGGAAACTATTGCACTGCCTTTTCCTCTCATTTGTCCTACAAACCTATTTTATCCCATCAGTTGACTTGCTGTGCGAATTCCTAGGAAATCTGTAATTTGAATAAAATAACTATAAATAAAGTCTTTGCCCATGTTCTAATAGTCTTTCTTTAAAGGTTTCTTTATTTGAATGTCATAAATTGATGAGTCATATTTTCGTGATGAACTTATAGGATACAGTATCTCCTAGAGCCCTCACATTCAAATCTGGCCCTCGAGTCCATGTCCAATCCACTTTTTCAATACAATCCTCTAATCAAGCATTTATTTTGACCTGGGACACCAGGTGGGTGCAATTAATGATGAGGTAGAACAGAAAAACATCAGGGTCCAGCCCACGTAGGGTAGGTTTTGAGTATCCCTGTCCTAAAGAGTCCTGGTTGGCAGGGGGGTTGGACTGAACAGGAAATGGGCGATGGGAACAAATTGGTAAACGGAAGGAAACGTTTAAGCCCAGAGATGATAGCTGGCTGGTGATTCTGTTGCTGCATATCTGATTTTTACACAACGATTTAGTTATTATGTAGGCCTGCAGGCAGCACACAATAGCATCCAGGGTGCCTCAGATAAGAGCAACTTTATCAGTGAATCCCAAACCGACCACTACGCTCTACCCCCTCGCTCGGAGGGCTCTCCATGGTCACATGTTGATGATGAAACTCTGAGGGTGACATCCCCCAGGGTGTCTAGGAGTTTAGTAAACGCATCAACTTCAGGACATACTCTTGACTTGAATGGTGCAATTCATGGTCCACTGTTAAATCATAAAACAAGAATAGATTTCTAATTGTCAAATCCCTCCTATCTTTTAAGATGAAAAAACGATAATTATTATTTTATTTTTGACATATTTAAATATGTGTATGTCTTTGCCCAGAAGACTCTCTTCAGGAGGGTGACCCTAGGCATCCTCTCACAACATAACCGTAGCAAGGATGAGGGGCTGGAGGCACCTGTTGCTGGCCCGGAGGACTCAGGGGAGAGGAGCAGTGCGGAGATGCTGGCAAAGGGGACGTATGTCCACCAGGGTGGCTGCTGGAAGGACTCTGGTTTCACTAGTCCAGGCAGAGAAGGGCCCCGCATGTCGATCGGCACACCCAACTTCCTGGGTTGCGGAAGTGAGGGAGACTAATTGGCTAGAGCGGCCGGCAGGTAGAGAATTGGGGTGCACCTCTAGCCAACTAGGGTGTGTGCTCTGGAGATGCTTGTCTCCCTCAACTTCCTCCTTCTCTGCCTCTTCCTGGTCTGACTCCCAGCAGATTTGGTCATAGTTCTTTTCATCAACGTCCACTCCGACCTGCTGCTCATGCTCCTCTGTGATGTCCTTCATCCAAGCGGGCTGTACCCACCCCAAAAAAATACCTGGAAACCACACGTGGCTGTTAGTGGTGTCCCTGTCTGTTGAGTGTGGGGGCAGGCAGCCTAAGCCTGTCGTGGGTGGTGTCTCTCCCTCCATGGCCCATTTCATTTATTTATACCTAATGACAGCGCACATTCATTAACATTTGATAGCCAACCAGCTAACTTTCAACTGTAGTCCTTTAGCAAGGTATTATGAGAATCATCAATTGACTTGGTCAGTTGCTCCTAGATGCTAAGTCAACAATAAAATACAAGGAACACATCGTAGCTCCAATCTTTAGCCTAGTCTATCCTGTTTGTTCCCAGGTAGGGGAAGCCAAAAGGGCAATAGCCTCTTGCTACCACACCTTTGCTCTTAGGGTTGATGGTAAGGCACTTCCATTCCCAGACGTTGTTAAGGGCAGCATTGTCCCATACCTCATAAACAGCATCTGCTCTTACTGGGACAAAATGCTCCCGTGCCAGTCAGCTGTGTCTCGTTCCTCGCTGTCTCCTTGTTTCCTGGTCGGGTATTCTGTCACGCTCTGTAGTGCTGAAGCTATGCATGCTTTCTGTGGTGCTGAAAGACAAACGTGAGGAGAACATTTAAAAGTAAGCATGTTTTAATAATGAAAACACTGATTGAAAATAAAACTGCCTCAAGGGGCAAAAAACATGACTAATACAAAAATTGATTGGATAAAAGAAACATGTGACCTGAACAGAAGCGGGAATAACTAAATACACAGGACACATGAGGATATATCAAAACACACAAAAGGAACTAGAAAGACATGTGAAAAATGAGTCCTTAATGTTCGGTAGAGTATTGTTACGATATATGCATGTATGTCTGTCCGTGTTCACAGTACGTTAGTGTTTGTCTATTGTATATAGCTACATTAACATAATAGTCGTGCAACTCGCTTCATGCGTACCCTGCAATCTACTAGTTCAGTGTTTGTGTGTTCTTGGATTGTTCAATCATTCAATCATCCATCAACAAAAAAACATCTACCTGCCTGGGTCTCTCTTCTTCACCATACCCCACAACGTGACAGCTGTTAAATTATAAAAAACGTCCGGGTAATGAATAACAACATTTTCAGTAAACATATTTTATATAATAATAACAATAATAATAACTAGATTTGAACTTGAACTTTCTTAGGGCTAGGGAATAGAATCATACTAAGAAAATAAGGTTCTTAGTATGAATAACTGGGTGGATTGGGTGGAGTAATTATTTGGAGTGTTTGGAATGTATGGAGTGTGTGGAGTGGGTGAAGTAACTGGGTAGTGTGGGTGGTGTAACTCAAAGAAGTAGATTGAGGGGTTGGAGTCTCTGGTTGAAGTAGGTGAAGTAATGGATGGAGTGTGTGGAAGAACTGGGAGGAGTGGGTAAAGTAGGTGAAGTAATGGGTGGAGTGTGTAGAATATTATGAATAATATTAAGTTGCAACAGCATAAACATGTTCAACACATATGGTTTTGTCTCACTAGCTTGTAAAGTTCAATAGATAGTGTTCTAGTGTTAATTAAGGCTAATTATACAAATTAGGTTAATTAATATAATCATAGATGAAGTGTGGCTGGGTGCTTTGGTAACTAATATCAGTGTTCCTAAGTAGTTATGGTCTTCATTATAAATAACATTTCATCAGTATAAATAACAGTATTGTGCAATAGTAGGAGGGTGTTGTGCAATCATCTTAAAACTTAATAAAGCTTACATATTTCAAAAAGAAAAAAATAATCTAAATTGAAGCAATCTGGTCAGAAACGTACTGAACGGTGTCAAGTTAAAGTTTTCTCTCCAACTTAAAAACTGTGGGATGCAATGCAAATAATAAGAAGAAGAAGAAGAAGTATGACCAAGATTTAAACTGGGGCGTTTGCATCACAAGAAGCCCCACTAATAAGAAGAGGTATGACGAAGATTTGAGTGAGATGTCTTCACTTCTCGACTGGTAGTTTGGCCCACTTTTTTTGAGCAAACTGCTCCAGTTCTCTTAGGTTTGATGGGTGCCTTTTCCCAACTGCAAGTTACAGCTCTTTCTACAGATTTTAAATGGGATTAGATCAGGACTCATAGAAAGCCATTTACATTTGAGATTTTAATAATATATAATAATAACTTTATTTTTATATAGCGCCTTAAAAGTAGCTTCTCAAGGCTCTTTACATAATAGAACAATAATTTAATAATAATAATAATTTATAAGATGCTCTTATCCAGTGAGATTTACAGTACATACAGGGACATTCCCCCTTGAGCAACTTAGGGTGAAGTGCCTTGCCCAAGTACAAAATAACATTTTGGCACAGGCAGGAATCAAACTGGAAACCTTCATAGTACATACCGAAGCATTTCCAATTTTAAACTGTTGCACCTAGGGCTTGACCGTCGGCTTGGATCGGTTTTGAAGTTTTCCTTGGTTCGTTCTCCACCATGTGAACAATACTTCTTTCATAATTTGGTACATTTTTTTTCACTTTTCACTCGCGACCATTTCCAGTGATGTTGGATGAACTTTATAAAATTGGAAACAGTGCTCACTGGAAAATCAATCATTTAGAGATGGTCATATATATGGGTGACAAAAGATACATTCAACACACTTTTGGGTCAAATGCCACATTAGTTGAATAAAATATAAGGGTACAACTACCTTCAGCTACGTCTTTATACTGTATATGTAACGTCCAGCCCAGTGTGGGCTGGTGTACATAGACTGAGAGATGGACTTACTTCATTATTGTTTAACTATTTCTTAAGATTTGTGTTTATACATTTATATTCTTTAGTATTTCAGTGCAATGGCATGGTGTGTTCTCCCTGTTATTCTGCTGTATAGCCCTTTAGGGGTCAGCCACGCCTCTTCCTGGTTAGGGTTGCTGGGAGATGGAGTTTAGGAGGTGTAAAGCTGGTATTGTGTAGATGGGTTTGATTAAGGATTACGAACAGCATTGTCCTGTTAGTGAGATCAGAGTTCTACATATAAGCAACCCTGCTACCAGGGAGAGGCGCGGATCATTGAATGAAGTTACATCTGTGTGGAGGTTTGAATTTATATTTATACCCGCTCCCCTGAGCGTTATCAGGAGTATTTTATAAGCTAAGTGCTCTATATTTATGTCCGCTCCCCTGCGTGTTATCAGGAGTATTGTTTGGGTTACGTGCCTACTTCATGTTGTTTGAGGAGATATCCGGCGTGTCAGATAAGTGGGTGCCAATAAGTGTTTATTCTGAATGTTTAAGCATTCGCTCTATACCTAGTCATTAACCATCCTCTGTACCGCTGTATAGTGTACATAGTTAAGTAGGTCTCTGTAAGCACTTGCTACATTTTGTTCAACCAGTCACCTTATACTGTATACTTCAGAAAACTCTGGAATAAACAACAAGCAACTGCCTTCTACCTGCCTGTTGAGTATCCCACTTCACACCACCCACATTTCTACATGTGACAGTTTATACTGTATAGCTCTGGAGAAAATTAAGAGACTGCTGAAACTTTTTCTTAAATCATCAAATGCCAAGTTGACTGAAAGACAATTATTATTATTATTATACAATCATTATTATTCCACCAAATATTGATTTCTGAACTCTTAAGTTAACACATTAGTATTTTGTTGATTAAAAATCTATATGAACTTATTTTCTTTGCATTATTAACGGTCTGACGACGCTGCAAGTTTTGACCAGTTGTCATTTCCTGGAAATAAATGCTCTGAATGACAACATTCCTAGCTAGAATTTATGAGAAAAGTTGTCAACACAATCCTATCAATTGTAAAACCATAGAATTTAAAAAATATAAATATTTAATCATTATTTAACCAGGTGGGCACGTTGAGAACAATCTCTCATTTGAAACAGTGACCTGGCCAACATAAACGGAAGAGGGTGAAAGATGATAAAACGTTACATATGAACTACACAAATTCCAAAGGAATTACAGAGGAGAATAAAATTAAAAACAAGTTGCGGAACGTCAGAGTAAACGATGTAGGTATATGTACAATTAGTGCAACTGAAACTGTATTAAAGCGGTAGATCAAGTTCGAATGTAAAGTAGCAGGTAGGCAAATACAATGGAGTAATTAACATTTGAGCATAACTGGGCAAATGGATACTGTGCAAATGGCATATAACAAATAAGATACTGTGCAGATGAGTGTGTGCAAAGGCACCATGGGCAATAGTAAGGCACGAGAGCAAATGGGCAGAAGTAGTTTGCATGTGGGGGGGGTCAGCATGTGTAATGAACAGACAGAAGCTCTTATACTCGTGATTTAAAGTCAGTGACGGAGATGGTGTTCACGAGTTTCAGAGACTTTTGTAGTTCGTTCTAGTCGTATGCTGCTGCGAACTAGAGTTTTGGCCTTAGGAGGTATGGGCTGTTGGGGTGACTATGGAGAAGTACCGGTTTGAGCGCAGGTTACGGGTGGCTAAGGCAATGGTGAGAAGACCGTTTAGTTACAGAGGGTTGTTGTATAGAATTGATTTATATGAGGTGATACCAGTGGGTCAGGCGTCAAGTGTTTAGTGAGTACTAGCCCACAGGTGCATATACATGTAGGTTGCAGTGGTGGGTGTTATATTGGGCATTGATGTCGAACCAATGGCACTTTTATAGACTACGTCTAAATTTTCAGGAGGGAGGTAGAGGCAGTTCATTAAATGACATCACCGAAGTCTAGGATTGGTAAGATAGTCAATTTTACCAGGGTGTGTTTGGCAGCATAGGTGAAGGAAGCCTTGTTACAAAATAGGAAGCTAATTCTAGATTTAATTTTAGATTGGAGATGGTTAATATTGGATTGGAAAGAAAATGAACAATCTAACCAGACACGTATTTGTTGGAGTTCATGTAATCTAGTTTAGACCCATCCTGAGTGGGGATGGATGCTAGTCAGGTTGGCAGGTACAGGTAGTGTGCAGTTCAACAGCATGTATTTAGTTTTGCTGGAATTTTCACAGGAGCGTTGAATGGCATCAAAGCTCTTTTGGAGGTTGGTTAGCGCAGAGTTCAACGTAGGGCCAGATGTGTATAGAATGATGTCATCTGTGTAGAGGTGGGTCTGAGAGTGACCAGCAGCATGAGCAATATCATTGATATACACAGAGAATATTATCGGCCCAAGAATTGAACCCTGTGGCACCCCATTTGAGACATCCATACGTCCAGACAACAGACCCTCAGATTAAATGTGTTGAACCCTGTCAGAAAAGTAGTTGGTATACCAATCTACAGTAGGCAGTCATTCAAAATACAGAGGCTACTAAATCTGCCAATAAGGATGCAATGATTGACCTAATCGAAAGCCTTGGCCAGCTATAAAGACAGCTACACAGTAATGTAATTTAACTATGGCAGTTATAATATCATTAAAGACCTTGTGCCCTATTTTAACAATCTGAAATGCAAGTATCAAACGCAAAATGCAAGTGACTTTGTGGGCGGAGCTCCGGCTCTGTTGCCATTATACCGGCGTGATAAATGACTCTTGCACCCAGTGCAAATCTAAAATGGGTAGGTCTGAAGTAGCTACATTAGTCATAGGTGTGGTTTGGGCATAACATGCAATAAAACAATCCCAGTGTCATCTCACATTCGATTTAGGAGCAGGTGCACTTGTTAATTGCTATTATAATGGCAGATTGCGATAGATAATTCTTTTTTACAAAAGGTAAATAAAGAAGTGTCACAAAAACATACTTTCCGATGTTTTGAGCTCACTCTCACTGAATCACAAGGTTATGAATGCATGGGGATACTTTTGCAATGTAGTCTAGACCAAGACATTAGACCGAGATTAGTTTACTTACCTCACTATAGACAATGCAGCAACTCTTCTGTCTAATAAGTTCTCTCCCGTTCTGCTGCTGGGGCATTTGTGTTAAGTGGCATCAGCACAAGTTCAACATCACGTCTCCTTAAGTCCTCTAATATTCCCTCATTTATGCCATTAACACAATCATGATTCAGGGAAATGTTGTGTAAAACACAAGAAGCCACAAAGAATGCTGTGACCTTTTGAGGACTGTACTGTAAAGTGCCTCCTCACCTATCCAAACACCTGAAGCGCATTTTCAGTATGCCAGATTTTTGTTCTGTTAGACTGCGTGGACACCGCAATGATTTCCCTCATGTGATAATATTTTTCCTTGTAATTATGTATGGTTTGCAAAAATGGGAACTGTTCTGTATGTGTAAATGAAAGAAGCAAAGTGTATGTGCGTTGTGCACACGTTACATAATGGCCAAGCATGCGCCCTTTAAATAGCATCTGAATAACATGCCACTGACTTTAGACTAGGTTTTTCCTGGTCTGTGGCGAAATTGTTTTGTAAAATTTCAAAATAGCACCAGGGAACGTTTGCGCCGGAACACGCCTTCTCTTTTCACTGAAGCACCCCCGGAGAGCGCAAGTTCATTCCTTAATTTACTTATTTCTTATTGAATTTGTTCGATTATAGCAGTTTTGACAGTATTGATAGTGTTACCTAGCCGTAGCACATTAGGCAGCTGTGAGGAGATGTTCTTATTCTCCATGGTGTTCAGAAATATTCCACAACTTATTCAAATTTGTGATACAGGCTGCAAATTCCTGTTTAAAGAAGCTAGTCTTGGCATTCGTGACCTGTTGTGTGTATCGGTTCCTTACTTCCCTGAAGAGTTGAACGTCATATGGATCTTTTGAGACAAAAGCAGTATGCCACAAGGTGTTTTTGTGCTGAGCGAGGGCGGTCAGATCTTGAGTGAACCAAAAGCTATATTTACTTTCAGTTCTAAACTTTTTGAGTGGGAAATGTTTCTTCAGGACAGAGGAAGCCATTTAAATAAAATGACCAGGCATCCTCAACTGTCGGGATAAGGTCACTATCCTTCCAAGCTACCCAGGCTAGGTCGATTAGGAAGGGTTGTTCACTAAAGTGTTTCAGAGAGCGTTTTACCATAATGCGTGGAGGTGGTTTGACTACTGACCCGTTACGGACGCATGCAATAAGGCAGTGATCACTGAGGTCCTGGCTGAAGACAACATGGGTGTATTTTGTGGGCATATTAGTTATTAGATCATATCAATAAGGGGTCCCATGTTTATGTCTTTTAGGTTGTACCTGGTTGATTTGTTGACAATTTTCACGAGGTTAACAAATTGCATTACTGTACCAGGTTTGATGATTGTATTTCATTATTTTCTGTTGAATGAGTCCACATATGGTTTCATGTGTAATGGGTGTCGTATGTAATGAATTTCATGGACCCACACGGCTTATGTGAATTGAAGTGCCCCACACTTCTGAGTTCCTCTTATTAGGTGATCTAAACTGGGACATGCTCAACATTCCTGCCAATGTAAAATCGAAATGTGATGCTCTTAAGATAATGAACTAATCTTATACAATGTCTGGTAGAAAGTTTTACATTTGAGTCAATAAAATAAATGTAGCTGTCAGTGTGTGTTCACTTCCATCCCACAGCCTGGAGTATTATATTATTCAAATGTTTGTTCATTTGAGGCAGTGTGCATAGGCAAAATGTAACAGCCTACCATATAGTAAATAATGAATTCATTATAACAAAGATGTTCAGTGGCCAAGTAGTAATACAAATACGTGTGTAGTAAACCCATTATTTTAAATTTCAGTATGAATTGTACATACCGGTTTTTCAAAAGATTTGTTCAAAAAGAACCAATCATTAATGAATTGCCAATCACTACACTGTATATACCTAGTACTAAAACAGCCCGGTAGCCAAGCAGAGTCCTTCGATTTAGCTCTGGATGTTTTTGGTCTAGCCCTATGTATTTTCAGACTGACTTGCACATCTAGCATTTTGTCAATTAAAACAATGCTTTGTTTTTAACTGAGAGCTTAATTAATTAAATTGTAATTATAATTATGTCTGTACAGAAAAAAATGTATTTCAACAATATTTCCTTCTTTGACTTCGAAGACGTAAATCATCACGGTATGTTTCAATTTCAGTAGCCTACTCAATATGCTGACTTTGGCGAATCAAGACAACACAGACCTAGAAAAAGTGTTGCAGCCACGGTTGCCAGATTCTGGCAAATTTCAGAACTCAAAACCATGGAAAATGCCTATAAACGAGTTCAATTTCTTTATCAACAATTGAGTTTATATATTTTCCTAATACTTGTTTCTATTATTAAATGAATGTTTAACTGACTTTCTTTATCCGTATGCAACATATTAGTGAGGAATAATAGCTTGATTGAACTCATATCCCTTTTATTAGAATGTCTATGGTATCGATGGAAAACAGTGATGGATGTAGACATGTCATGCCTGAGAGCCAGCGGATCAGGCCAAAATACGTCCTGGAACAAATCTCACATTGAGAGGGACTCTGAGAGGCAGAATCCACTTCAAATTAAGCACTGAAGTTGGCTCTAAATAGTCTCAGGTATGATGTAAAGAATGAAGTATGTCTCATCTTTTCCTTGTCTACTTAGAAGGAACCAGAGGATAGCTTATCAGAAAATTTGAGCACATTGCAGAAAATCGGAGCTCATGTGGCGGAAGACAAAACTTGAAGTCTATAATGACATCTATAAAAACACCCTTCATGCCTTCAATGTAGAACTAGGCAAAGCTAGACAGGCCTTTTTCTCAAATATTATAAACAGCAACTTTAACAACACATGCACTCTTTTTGCTACTGTAGAGAGACTAACAAACCCCCAAGTCACATTCCCAGTGAAGTGCTCTCAGACAGTAAATGCAGTGAGTTTGCTTCTTTCTTCTCAGAGAAAATTAATAATACCAGAAAGGTGATCAGCACATCTTTGAGTTGCGCTGAGGTCAGACAGATCAGACCACAACCTGAGAATTTAGTCACTATGTCTGTTTTCGAAGCAATTAATGGTAACATTCTGGAAAAAACAGTACAGCACCTTAAAACATCAACCTGCGCCCTTGACACACTTTCCACATCTTTTTTTAAAAGTGTGTTTAACTGTTTAGAAGCAGATCTCCTAGAATTGGTACATTCATCACTTATTTCTGGGACTTTTCCAAAGTCCCTAAAAACTGCAGTTGTTAAGCCCCTCCTGAAAAAGAGCAATTTGGATCACACCGTACTGAGCAACTACAGACCAATCTCAAATCTTCCTTTCATAGGCAAGATCATTGAAAAAGTTGTTTTTTAATGAGCTGAACAAATTCTTAAGCTGAAATGGACGTTTTGAAAATGTTCTATCTGGCTTCCGACCAAATCACAGTACAGAGACAGCGCTCGTAACAATAATAAATGATATTCGCCTCAATACAGATACAGGCAAACTATCAGTGCTGGTACTACTCGACCTTAGTGCTGCATTTGACACTGTCGACCACAACATACTTCTTGACAGGCTGGAAAACTGGGTCGGGCTTTCTGGGATGGTCCTAAAATGGTTCAGGTCATACCTAGAAGTGAGAGGTTACTATGTGAGTATAGGGAACCATAAGTCTATGTGGACATCCATGACATGTGGAGTCCCACAAGGCTCAATTCTCACGCCACTCCGATTCAACCTGTATATGCTTTTAAATACATTGCAGATATGCTCATTGAATATAAACCCAACAGACCACTCAAATCATCAGGATTTCATCAGCTAGTGATACCAATGATTCACTCAAAACGCAGAGAATCTGCTTTTAGCTACTATGCCAGCCGCAGCTGGAACCAGCTCCCACAGGAGATCAGATGTGCTCCAACAGTAGTCACCTTTAAATCCAGACTCAAAACACATCTGTTTAGCTACGCATTTACTGAATGAACACTGTGCTAAGTCCGAACTGATTGCACTATATTTTATATGGTTTGCTCAGTCTCTTTTATTTCTTAAACTGTACTACTTTTCTAATTGTTTTTCACCTTTAATTTAATTGCTTTAATTTTATCTTTAATCTGTTTTACATTTTTACGTTTTCCTGTTTATGTAAAGCACCTTGAATTGCCATTGTGTATGAAATGTGCTACATAAATAAACTTGCCTTGCCTAATTAGGGGAGAAATGGAAAATTAGACTAGGGATGTCATGGAAGCAGCTCTTTTGGTCAAAGTGTTGTTGGGTGTTGCTGTATGTCTATGAGAGGGAGGAATTAAAGAAACAATATTTTATTAGGCGTTAAGAATTAGCCATATAATTACTATATTAAAGCAGTGGGTCTCAACTCCCAGCCTGGGGACTTAAAACTACTGGCTTTCTATTGTATCTGGTAGTAATTCTTCTGGAGTCCCTGATAGGGATGAAAGGAAAACCAGAAAGACAGCAGGTCCTGAGGCCACTGCATCATTTATATGGTTACATTTTAGTCATTTAGCAGGTGCTATTATCCAGAGTGACTTAGTGATCCAGATTGATCCAGATTTGCCTAAGGACACAACAACATTTGGCACAGCCGGGAAGCGAACTACTTCTCTGACTTCCTAACCGCTGAGCCATCTGATATACATTTTATTCAGAGAATATATAATGTGTCATCAAGAAATTTATATTTCTAACAAAACCACGTGCCACGATTGAGTAGTAAAATATATATTTTATGTACCAAAAGTAGTTGGGCTTTACGATTTTGGTGTTTGTCTTTGTGAAAAAACATTTGTTTTTCACGCAAATAATTGTTATTTCACAAAGTTGTATTCAAACACTTTCATCTGCACAGACCATTTGTCTCCAGCTGACACTGGACTCGCCCTAGATCTACCCTGTTCTCCCTGAATGAGAGAGCTGACTGATGAGCCAAAACGTCAAATAAGTACTTCAAACAATTTAGGAACATAAACAAATTATAGAATTCAACTCTTGTAACTCTAAGTCAATCACACTTCTGTGAAATCACACTGTCCACTCAGGAAGCAACATTGATTGACAATCAATTTCATATGCTGTTGTGCAAATGGAACTGACAAAAGGTGGAAATTATAGGCAATTAGCAAGACACCCCCAATAAAGGAGTGGTTCTGCAGGTGGTGACCACAGGCCACTTTTCAGTTCCTATGCTTCCTGGCTGATGTTTTGGTCACTTTTGAATGCTGGTGGTGCTTTCACTCTAGTGGTAGCATGAGACGGAGTCTACAACCCACACAAGTGGCTCAGGTAGTGCAGCTCATCCAGGATGGCACATCAATGCAAGCTGTGGCAAGAAGGTTTTCTGTGTCTGTCAGCATAGTGCCCAGAGCATGGAGGCGCTACCAGGAGACAGGCCAGTACATCAGGAGACGTGGAGGAGGCCTTAGGAAGGCAACAACCCAGCAGCAGGACCGCTACCTCCGCCTTTGTGTAAGGAGGAGCAGGAGGAGCACTGCCAGAGCCCTGCAAAATGACCTCCAGCAGGCCACAAATTTGCATGTGTCCACTCAAACGGTCAGAAACAGACTCCATGAGGGTGGTATGAGGGCCCGACATCCACAGGTGGAGGTTGTGCTTACAGCCCAACACGTGCAGGACGTTTGGCATTTGCCAGATAACACCAAGATTGGCAAATTCACAACTGGCGCCCTGTGCTCTTCACAGATGAAAGCAGGTTCACAATGAGCACATGTGACAGATGTGACAGAGTCTGGAGATGCTGTGGGAAACGTTCTGCTGCCTATAACATCCTCCAGCATGACCGGTTTGGCGGTGGGTCAGTAGTGGTGTGGGGTGGCATTTCTTTGGGGGGCCGAACAGCCCTCCATGTGCTCGCCAGAGGTAGACTGACTGCCATTAGGTACCGTGATGAGATCCTCAGACCCCTTGTGAGACCATGTGCTGATGCGGTTGGCCCTGGGTTCCTCCTAATGCAAGACAATGCTAGACCTCATGTGGATGGAGTGTGTCGGCAGTTCCTGCAAGAGGAAGGCATTGATGCTATGGACTGGCCCGCCCGTTCCCCAGACCTGAATCCGATTGAGCACATCTGGGACATCATGTCTCGCTCCACCCACCAATGCCACGTTGCACCACAGATTGTCCAGGAGTTGGTGGATTCGTTAGTCCAGGTCTGGGAGGACATCCCTCAGGAGACCATCCGCCACCTCATCAGGAGCATGCCCAGGCATTGTAGGGAGTTCATACCGGCACGTGGAGGCCACACACACTGAGCCTAATTCTGACTTGCTTTAAGGACATTACATCAACGTTGGATCAGCCTGTAGTGTGGTTTTCCACTTTGATTTTGAGTGTGACTCCATATCCAGACCTCCATGGGTTGATAATTTTGATTTCCATTGATCATTTCTATGTGATTTTTTTGTCAGTACATTCAACTATGTACAGACAAAAGTATTTCATACGTTTAGTTAATTAATTCAGATCTAGGATGTGTTATCTTAGTGTTCCCTTTATTATTCTGAGTAGTGTATATATAGGATTATTAGGAACACCATACTAATACTGTGCTTGACCCCCTTTCGCCTTCAGAACTGTATGGCATTGATTCAACAAGGTGCTGAAAGCATTCCTTAGAAATGTTGGCCCATATTGATAGGATAGCATCTTGCAGTTGATGGAGATTTGTGGGATGCACATCCAGGGCACGATGCTCCCGTTCCACCACATCCCAAAAATGCTCTATTGGGTTGAGATCTGGTGACTGTGGGGGGCCATTTTAGTACAGTGAACTCATTGTCATGTTCAAGAAACCAATTTGAAATATCGAGCTTTGTGACATGGTGCATTATCCTGCTGGAAGTGGCCATCAGAGGATGGGTACATGGTGGCCATAAAGGGATGGACATTGTCAGAAACAATGCTCAGGTAGGCCGTGGCATTTAAACGATGCCCAATTGGCACTAAGGGGCCTAAAGTGTGCCAAGAAAACATCCCCCACACCATTACACCACCACCACCAGCCTGCACAGTGGTAACAAGGCATGATGGATCCAAAAAAAAGTGGTTAAAAACTATAAAGGTGGACTGCACAAAGGCCAGATATATTAATTAAGAAATTGGTTCAAAACGATAAAGACTCCACACAGGCCAGACTTACTGAAAGATGTTACTGAAAATGAAAGGAAAGAAGTAAATCAAGCAAACCAAAGTTTGAAAGCCATCTATTTTTTTTGCACGTTGAGAATAACAACATAATTGTTGTGAAAAAATGACAGCTAGATTTATTCTACCATTTTAACATCTAACTTCCACAATGCGTTGTTGTAACCTAACCAGTAGAAACACATCCGAGCCCATCGGACCACCCAGTACTGGAGTCATCGTGATTTCCCTGAACTTCCTCCACCAGGGTGAGCTGAAATGTTCCCCGTCACCCAGCACAATGAGGAGGAATGGGAGGGCACGCCACTCTTTGGCCCTGCACTTCGTTTACATGTTCATTCAGGTGGGTTTGGACCATATGCAGGCTGTACACCGTCACCAAAACACTTCACGTTTGACTGGACAGAATATCCGGACTCACAGTCAACCCAGATTGCGCTTTGCACTGTACATTTACTACCTACACTTCCTTTAGCCCAGCCAGAAACAGACTTACACAGAAGAGGGATATAAAGGAGTCTTTCCTGAACACCGATCTTGCTACACCTACCTAATTTAATGCCTCTGCCTTATTAGGTTTTGCAGATGGGATGTATATTGTGACGCCTAGGGTGGAGGCAGATGGGATGTATATTGTGACGCCTAGGGTGGAGGCAGCAACCATGTGAAGGAGAATGATAGGTCTGTCGTAGTTGCCGCCATGGCGTCTCCACCCTGATGTCTGACTGTCTCTGTCCCTCGCTATGAACATGGAACTGGGTGATCAGGTAGATCCCTGCTTTTTGGCTGCTCTCTGGCTAACAGCAGACCTGCAGCTCAGAAGGTCTGGAACTGCAGGTTTAGTTTAGCAGCCGGGCTGGCGGCCCCACATCTGGCCTGTCTGACCACCCTCAACACAGCCTCTACAACTGCCTCCACCATTCAAAGACATGTGTGACCCTCTAACACAACTACATTCAGCCACCTGACAACAAAGCCCAACAGCACATTGAAAATAACAAGGTTTTTATACCTTGACAGCATCATCTTACACAGTAAAACTCAATATGTTAATTGAACTCAAAATACTTTTTGAAACTAATAACATCGAAATCTTTAAGTAGAACTAACTAAAATTTGTAAGTTAATAAAGCATTATTGCTTATTAAGTAGCATAAAAATATTTAGTTAATTTTACTTTAAAATTTCGATGTAATCAGTTTTAACAATTATTTTGAGTTCAATAAACGTATTTGGTTTTACAGTGATATATAGGATAATGTCTCAGACGACAGTGGGATATGTTTTTCATAACCTGTGCAGCACACCTGCTCTCCGCCATATTATGATTTTTGGAACAGTCGGTGCATGCCTAATCGCTGAAAAACCAAAGGAAATTAAGTTCCTTAAGTTCTTTGCTATACAAATTGCTGTATCCGTCCTGCCTTGAACAGCGCCAAATGGAAATTAAAAACTTAAAGCGAAACCCTTCCGATAATTCTCATTATTTGTATTCCTTCTCCATGTTAAAGCACTGCCTACGCATAATCGTGGTTTGACCGAATAATCAATGATGATAACAGAAAACCAACAGGACAACGCATTTAATTATTTCACATATTTCAGCCAAAGGGAACAAAATGCAAAGTTGAAGGTACTTTTTAAATCTCAAAACTGAGTGCTGAGGCTAGAATGGGGGGGGGGGGTCTTACAAGTTCTGCTTGTCCAGTTGACTCGCATTTTAACACACTGGATCAGCGTGTTTTCCCAGTTATACCTGGTAAAATAAAAAAATAATAAAGATAGAGCTTTTTAATAAAGCATCTAGAGAGAATAATTTGTAATTGATTTATATATGAGGACACTATTAAATACTGGAGGGGTTGGCAGCACAACCCACCGCTTCTAATCCAACTCAAAGCAGTTTTTCCCCATCACCCTCACTCATATGACCCAGCATCCCAATGATCTGATCATTTTCCACTGCCCCACATCCCAACAGATTCCTCTGACATGCACATCCACACGGGAGATCAGGATTGCTGGTGCTCACATGCAATGGCAAAATTCCAGCTGAGTTGTTCGGATGTCCCCTCTTCCTGTTATTCTATATATGTCACCAGGCTGGTCGGCATTTGTCTTATGGGAGATGCTCTGGTGAGAGATTTTTCTTTTTCACACAGACACACAGAGCCCCTGAGGCAGGAACATGAGTGATCCATCGCTGGTGCCAGGTCTATTGTAGCTGTAGGGCTGACTTCTTCTTTCCTTAAGCATGAATGTGGAACAGGCAAGTCATGCAGGTCCTGGCTCTCTGGCTGACAGCTTACGTGATTGGCCCAGGCAGCCAGGGATTCAGTGGCAGCGTTCTAAGGTCAACACTAGACAGGCTGAAGAACATGTTGAGGAAGTTCTCATCACACTGTGGCCCTCAAAGTTCAAAGTTCAACCTTTTATTTGTCATCACACAGTAACAGCGTTGTTGGCAATGAAATGCTTGGATTTCGAAAGCTTCCACAACAGTGCATTATAAATAGAAGAGTAAAAAGTTTAAATAAAGTTAGTTATAAAGTAAAAATGTAAAACATATTAAAATAAATATCCAGTTAATAATTAAACATTATAGTATAAGGTAAGATTACTACAGTCGTTATATTACACTATACCGGTAACAGTGTATCCTAGAGTGCTTTATAGCAGTCGCAGTAGGCCGATGTGTCTTGCGTGAATTTACTGCGTTCTGATCTACAGTATCATGGCCATTATATTTTCGATGTATGCTGCTTACAGACCGTTCCCTTCACTTCAATTAGTAGACTGGCAATACCACTGGCCTACCCAAGCTTTTCCCCTCTGAAAATCTCCATTCATTGTTTCTTTGATATTTATTCTGTTTTGTTCACATGCTTGCTGGTCTTAACTTTAGTTTAAACTTAAAATGTTGGCAAAGAAAGTGGATTACTACATTTACAGTCAGAGCGAAGCTAGCGAGTGCCACTGGCAGAAGGTAAGTCTCAAAGGCAGCTGCTTTGTTTTGTTACCATGGTAACCACACTGTAAAAATATCATTGTTTTTATGGTAAAAAAATGGTTTGCCAGTACTTTACCATATTAAATATGGTAGAAATTTATCCACTATTACAGTAAAAGGATATTAGTACTGTTGATTTTACAGGTAGATCCTGTATTTTACCATATTTTATTGTAAAAATACACCTTTTTACCATGTATTTTACCATACAACTTTTGTGTAACATTATTCCAATTTATATAGTGTAATTATCGAAATATATTTTGTACTGATCAGAATCTGACTGAAAGGATATCTAACAGTTGTAATATTTTATCACCCACAGCCTGCATTCAAAAGAACTGCAATGATGAATCATCCACTAATAGACCAACACTAGCTAAACTACTAGCTGAACACACATCTCAGTAATGATTGGAATAAAGATTACAACTTTTTATTAGGTTTGAAAAGTAAAGATTGTTAGTATGTTTTAATAATGAAACATAAAGTGATCAATGCATGAATGCTTAAAGCACAAAATATATTAAAACAAGTGTTTCTGAAAAAATTAACTTGCAGCAAAGCATTCTGGGAAATATTAGAATGTTGGCTGTTTCCTATATTTCACTGCATATTTCCGTTATAAACAAAGTGCAAGAGTATATGTAACAGTGGAGTAAAGTATTTTTAACAGAAAAAATATGCAAAAATGTATATTTTGGCTGATAAATAAATTTTCACTGTTACAGAAACTGCATTCAACCTATATTGAGTTTACAGTCTTTTATTGTCATGGTTTGATAGTTTTTACAATAAAATCTACAGAAATATTTCACAGTGCACCTGATCTTATAGCTGGTAAACCAAAAGCGTACTTTAATACTTAAATTTTTCCTGGACCACACTCCGGAAATCAATGCCCCCACTGCTAACATAGAATCCTGTAGGAAACACTTCTATATAATGGTGCCATCCTGAGTATCAGATACTGAATATTGAGAAAAAAATGTGGCTGAGTTTGTGAAGATTTCAGCAGCCTTACAGTTATTTAGGATAGGTGTTGAGACCTAACAAGTGGTTATTTCAGTCAAAGTTGCCCTTCTATCAGCTTGAAGCAGTCGGCCCATTCTCCTCTGAGCTATAGCATCAACAAGGCATTTTCGCCGACAGGACTGCCGCATACTGGATGTTTTTCCCTTTTCACACCATTCTTTGTAAACCCTAGAAATGGTTGTGCATGAAAATCCCAGTAACTGAGCAGATTGTGAAATACTCAGACCGGCCCGTCTGGCACTAACAACCATGCCACGCTCAAAATTGCTAAAATCACTTTTCTTTCCCATTCTGACATTCAGTTTGGAGTTCAGGAGATTGTCTTGACCAGGACCACACCCCTAAATGCTTTGAAGCAACTGCCATGTGATTCGTTGAGTAGATCATTGCATTAATGAGAAATTGAATGGGTGTTCCTAATAATCCTTTAGGTGAGTGTAGATATTAGTCCAGGTAAACTGAATAAAGGGAAGTCAGAGATGGCTGCTAAACATGTTCTTGATGAAAAGGGAAATGTCCATTGCAGTTCAATGCAGGTGTCAACAGTATCTACCTAAGGCAGTGTTTCTCAACAGGGGCCCCTGGACAGGGGACACTGTAAGCAATATTTTGGAAATGGGTGCACTGAGTTGCCCTTGGGGGGCATTTGTTTAAGGCAAGTTTTAATGCAAGTTTACACTGAAGATTCACAATAATACGAGTTTAAAGTTTCAACTACTTGCGTAAAATTGTGGTCTGCAACATAGAAAACCTGCCAGTTTATGCCAGTTCGACTGGATGAGATAGTATATGTGTGTAATGTTCACTCCTTGAGCAGACTCAAAAAAGGTTAAAAATGAACAATAATGTTTATTAACTGAACATATGGTTGGCAAAGGTACAAAAGGTAAATCCCAGGCAGAGTAATCCAAAAGCAGGCATCGGTCAAAACTGAATAGCTGGTAAGGCTAAAGTACATCTAGGGATATTTCTTGGCAGAGTAATCAAAACA
>JACXGM010012222.1:13789-24409 GCA_016801145.1 Umbra pygmaea | reverse complement strand
AATAAATAACAGTCCCTTATATGATACTATATTACTACAATGATACACCTTATCATAATGTAAGTCTAATATCATATTCCTACACTACCACTAGTTTCAGTGTGTTGAAACTCATAACAAATATCCTTACCCTTTCTGGCTGGCTGACTGGAAGAGGCAGATGAGGAGCTTTCAGCTGCTGAGCTGCAAGACGGTGCTGTTGAGCTGCAGTGCAGGGGTATCGGTAGCTGCCGGTCACACTCTCTTTCGTCAATGGCCAACAGTTCTATAAAAAAGCAAAAATAAGAGTGTTTTAATCACAAACGTTTCCATTGCACCCTATAGAGTGTCTGCGTTTGGCGAAGCCATATTTTACGTTGGTAACGTTAACTAAACCAATGCTGTGTTAGAACGTAGCATGCTAATGTTAGCTATTGTTAGCAATAGCACGCTAGCTAGCTGAATGGTCAAGCAAGCACAGCTACTATTAACTAGCTTTGTAAACAAAACAGCTAAGAATTGTATAGTTGCTTTGCAAGAAGGTGAAACATTAGAAAAGTTAAACTTACCGAAATCAGTAACGTTGTTACGCTACAGCAGCGTCTCATCCATTTCACTTTTGAATCCATCTTTGTTGAATCTTGGTACTATCCTTCTACTGTCCTGACGTAAGTACGACGTGGTAAAAGAACGGTTCTAGACCAGCAAAGAGTTGGTGCCGCTCTGGAACCAGTTTTCCAGGCCGAGAGCCGGTTCTTTGGCTGTCGAAAAGCAAAGAACTGGTTCAAATTAGGCACCGGCCCCGAACCTACCCAGTTCTTTCTTTGGTCAAAAAGGGGTAACTAAGCCCCCCTGAGGAGCTGAACAAAATAAAAAACATGGCAGACAATTCCTCTTGCTTCAAATCTCAACATCAACTTCCAAATAAGACCATCTAAAAAATAAAAACAATTTTAACATTCACTTACCACAAAACGATTGTCACATTTGTAGACATGCTAACCAGCCACAGGTTTTAAGCAATCTAATCTTTTTTGTAATAAAGTGTTTTTCGTGACAAAGCGATAGCTAGCTAGTGGCTGTCATGTCAATACCGGTCAATCCACCGGTGGCTGGCTCGTTAGCCTAATGTCGGACCTACCACTCACATTACACACACTGAGTTTTCCACATATCACGGGTTGTTTTTTTATCCATCTAATCCTAGACCCCTTACTTCATATTTTAAAATATCAAGAAATAGCCTACATCTTTATTATAAAAAAGAGGAATTACGATAGACTACGCTTTCTACCGGCGAAATTAAGATAGGTGTCACAATGTCTGTAGACTCTGTCCTTGTTCTGTGTCACTACAGGGTGTTTTCTCCCCTATGTGTTTTGGTTTGGTTTCCCGCTCTTTGTATCACATGATCCCGTCACATGTTTTTGTCAGCCTATCATTTCTGTTGATTAGTCCACACCTGCACCTCCTTCCCTCGTTAGTATGGTATTTAGTTCTTAGTGTTTGTGAGTCCTGTGTGGTTCTTTGTTCCTGTCCAGGTATGTGGTTGTTCTTTGTTTTAGTTGTCTTTAGTCTTTTCAGATGTTAGTCTTGTTCTTGATGTCATGTTTTATATGGTTTGTTTAGTTCCTCATGTTTATTCTTGTGTTTGTTCCTGTCCAGTTTTTCCCTGTGTAAATAAAATTATGTTTAGAGAAGACACGCCTGCCTCCTCATACTTGAAACGTGACAATAGGCTAATTCTCTATGAAAACGGTTGTTTGAATAAGACTTACAAGTTGCCTGATATTATTGTTTTTATATATATGTGTGTGTGTGTGTGTGTGTGTGTGTATATGTTTTATTTATATTTTCTGTAAATTGTTGAGGCATATAGCCTACAATTGTTTTCCTACACGTCGTTAGCAAATTGAATGATCTCATTCCCTCTCGTTGAAATCATCCTAATATTAATAACCGGGCGGGTCACCAGACATTTGGGTTTCAGACAATCCATTGATATACGTATATCCTGGGCTGGAGGGATTGCATGTGTTTAATTACATTTTATGTGTGCTATTACATTATTTGTAATAACAGTGCAAATTAAATTAACAGCGTTTTTCTGATGACAAACGGTATATGTTCAGGTGCAACGCGACTGAAATGAATCCCGCAATTTCACAGCGCTAAACTGTGTCAGTTGTGAACAGTTTATAAAAGATTTAGGGATAAACACAGACGTTCTGTGCAAACCTTATAATGGATGTCGTGTGTGACGGGTGTGTAACGGCTCCGAACGTACCCTGCTAGCAGCCCGCACGGCAGTTCGCCTTGCCCCATACCGGGCTCGAACCCGCGGCCATCTGCTTCGCAACACTTGACACAGCCCTGCTTGCAACGTACCAACCGAGTGAGCTATACAAAAGGTACCAATTGTATAACTCTTTCGGCGACATATCAAGCTTGCTGTGGAGTGAGTTTATGTACGTTCTTAACTCCGTTACACTCACCCCTTCTGAACCCGCTCCACAGCGAGCTACCCCCGGCGTTGAGCTGAGCCCAACTAGATGATCCGGGTCACGGCACCAGTGTGACGGGTGTGTAACGGCTCCGAACGTACCCTGCTAGCAGCCCGCACGGCAGTTCGTCTTGCCCCATACCGGGCTCGAACCCGCGGCCATCTGCTTCGCAACACTTGACACATCCCTGCTTGCAACGTACCAACCGAGTGAGCTATACTGCTGTGGAGTGAGTTTATGTACGTTCTTAACTCCGTTACAGTTGCAATGAGTTAATTTTTCCAAGGTAATGTAAAGAAAGGTGTTTAAACCACATGTGCAAACAAAAAAAACATAAGCAAACATTGTATTTATTAGTAGAAATTATTTTTTGCATTTACCTATATTCACAAGCTTAATTAATTTTGGCTTTTTCATGATTACAGCGATTGGTGCTGATTTTGCCCAAACTATGCCAATCTATTCAGGGGGCACTGGAAGAGATTTATTTTTATGATTTTTTTTATCCATATCGTCGTTCTTTGGAAAAGATGATATTCTACGGAATGGAACAGATATTACCCTCGCAGTTTTTCTCTCTTAATTCATCAGATCCGAATTTAAAATTGACAGCAGAGAGAAATATAGAAGCATCTAATTTTTAGATATGACCATTTACAAATACGTTGATATTTTGAAAACTGCATCTACTTCAAGTCGTAGAGTAGTATAACACTTTTACGCACAGACAGTAGCTAATAATCCTTGACACCTCATACAAAATATAGGCTACCAGTTGGTCAAATACTTAAGACTACAATGTAACTGCACTACAGCAGTTAGTACTAATACTAAAGTATTTTACTAACCTATCTAATAACCGGGAATGAATACTGAATTAATAGCTTTATTAATTATAGCCTGTTAATGACAGCACCTGCATAATACAGGCTACATGGAAGTCTGCCCATATTCATAACGTTTCGTTTCCAGACAAGATTGCACAATGTGGCTTTTGATGGATGTATATAAATGTTCAGAAACAAAATTCAAAGAAATGCGCTTGCAATGCAAAACTGCACAGATGTTGGCTTGACTGCGTTAACCATATGTCGTCAGTAAAGTAGCAGGCTGATTGAATGTTCACATTTAAGGTCTGTATCACATAAACATTTGAATTGCATAAAAAATGAATCACTAAAGCAAACTGGCTAACAAATGCCATTTAAATTAAATGAAACTGTATATAAGTGTTCAGACCTTGTTATAGACGATCTAAATGATCCTTGTGGCTTTCTACACTGCTGAGGTGTATTCAGTTATTCCCTGGCAACGCACAGTCTGTCATGTGTTAATGCTTACTTATACAACGGGGCACAACGACAGATGAGCAGGATGTAACCTAATATATATATTATATAATCAATCTACTGGATTTAGGAAATACCTATTGAATGTCCAGGAAGTTATTATTATGATAACTACATAAAAGGTTTAATGTCTGTAAACATGTCTTCGGCGTGCCATAATACAAAGCGAAGCTTGCTTGAACCAGAATAATTTTACGCTTCAAGTCTTTATCTCATCAAAGTGTTGTTGAGGCGAGCAGATTCACTAAAATGCACAAAAGTTTGTAATTTAATAAATCCTCAAACAACTTAAATAATTATAGGACTTCTGTACATAGAACAATTCTAAAATTCACACTACACCAACTGAAATGTTCATTATTGTTATTGATCTCTGCTTCTCATGTAATTGAACATTTAAGCTATTACCCTAATTAGTTTGTATGGTAACAAAATAAGAATATCAATACTATTTGTAATCAAATATACAAATAAATATGTTCAAATAAAACATTTTAGGTTAATTTTCCTTTTTATTTAGAATATGAATAGAATATGAATAGGCAATGACCACGAGTTATGAGGAGGCAGAATGACAGATGAGCAGGATGTAGCCTAATATATATTATATAATAAATCTCCTGGGATTGCAGGAAATAAAAGACATGAATCTATCTGTTTTCTTGAATGATCAGTTAGAAAGGAATGTGTATGGTTTCTTGTACGATCACCTGCAACATGGAGATAAAACGGTTTGCCAGCTTTATTTGGATGTCAATGGAATTAGAAATGTTTCTTGTGTGGGATTTGGTTTGTGCTGACATTTTGTAAGAGGGGGTGTGAGGGGGTGGAGGAGGGGCCATAAATATACAACAATTAAATTGTAGAGAATAGACATTAAAAGTTCTGCCACCTCCTCCGGTTCCAGAAGTAAATTTCCCATTTATTTCTCCCAAAGACGTCTGGAAAAACCTGTATATAAAGAGCCCATGCCTTAGGCTAACCAGCTACGATGTGACCCAAGCATACAACATATATTTCGAGTAAAAAACAAAAAAAAAAAATCAAAGAACCATCACTTCAAAAACTAGTAGAACAGGAGATGGCATGGTTCATTGTTATCTGTTGATTTGCTATTACGTGTTGTGCATTGCCTCGTGGGGCATTCCTGTATTCGCAATTGATTACGGACCCTCTACATCGTGCCCTCGCCACATATTGCGAGAAGTAGATATTGCATTCATGTATGAGTTATGCGTATTGCCAGGTTTACTACTAGACAAGTTCTGTGTCACAGATTAGAGCACATTATCATTTGTAGCCTGAAATTGTGCCATCTCCATGTATAATTATGTCCGGCATTGTGCAACATGGGAAGCAACATGGATAATTAAACCGGCAAGAATCCTCCTGCCTTTGGTCTCCCTCCTTCCTCACACCTCACACAACACTGTTGTTTATGACAATACATTATAAAAGTGGTTTGAAAGAGAGAAATTAGCATTTTTGAAATACTAAAACGAAATACTAAAAAAATACATATTTGAATTCCCAATAGAAAAATACATGATTTAGACACCCCTCATGTTAGTATTTCTTTCAGATTCATGTTAGCACCTGAGTATGACCCACCCTACTGGCACAGAGTCCACAGTCCCCTAAATTTACTGACCAGAGCAAAACCAGATGTAGCTGGGCATCGCTGGTGCACAGCTTTGTCAACATATCGTTTCAAACTAATGTACAGGGCTGGCAACACAAATCAGGATGCATATAGTTTTTCTAGTAGTTCCCAT
Organism: Umbra pygmaea; assembly: GCA_016801145.1. Classification (NCBI taxonomy): domain Eukaryota; kingdom Metazoa; phylum Chordata; class Actinopteri; order Esociformes; family Umbridae; genus Umbra; species Umbra pygmaea. The sequence continues at coordinate 18,802 of JACXGM010012222.1, read as the reverse complement.
TATCCCTCTCTTAAGCGTTATGGTTTTCTGGAAGAAAAAGTACTGAAGAGTTTAGACAGTGTTTTGGAGGGAAACCATAAAATATTCTGAGTGGATATGTTAAATGCATTGTGCCAATACAATTCTGCTGGACTAAAGGATTCTGGATACAATCAGGAGCCACCAACTTTTGCTGAGTCCCTAGCAGCAGATGTCAGTGCACATCTTGTTGCATTTGCCTCCCTGAGACAATACACAAATCCAGGGATGACACACAATGACTGGCATAATCATGCTCGCAACCTAGGCATCATTGCTGCCTCCACCCTCTGTTTTGAGCAACATGTAAAACCTAATTTTTCCATCTTCGCAGCATTGCCAAACTCAAATCCTCCCTCGCTCCACCTGCAGCTGAATCTCTGATTCATGCATTCATCTCCTCCCATCTTGAGTATTATAACTCTCTTGACAGGCATCAACTCTTCATCTCTCCATAAGCTCCAAACGGTTCAAAACTATGCAGCCAGGCTTCTTACCCACACTAAGTACTGGCAGGACGTGCGGCTCATTCCCGATCACATTGCTATTGTTTTGTGGGAGGTTTAATAATGATTTGAGAAATATTATTGTTTTTGTGGCAAAAAAAGTCCCATAGGAATGAATGGACGAAATGTTCAGAGTTTGAATGTAGGCAGCTGCCAACTGCCAAATCCTGACACAATTTTTAAACTGCCGCCACTCCTACATTCTTCACTCCACATGCACATATGTTATATCCAAAACATTCAGCTATTCCTGTTGTCAGTATACATTTCTGATAATATCTAAGCCATAGCCTTAATAGTTTTTACACCATGACAGTTTTTTTGAAACTCACGTTCTCCATAGACATTCATTGAATCTCCACTCTAGCCAACTTTAATTTTGTACCCAAACCTGTGACTGTGCCTACATTTTTGGGGTTTCATAGAAATAGTATATATCAAAATGTCTGTCAGTTTCTTAGGAGTCCTACGGTATAACTATCTAAGCTGTGAGATTTATAGTTTTGAAGCAGGAGCTGTGTGAATACAGCTACACCTTCACTACTGAGCTGAAAAAGATACATATTTCATTCAATTCTATGGGTGACAAATTGACTACAGGTGTAGAGTGACTGGAATTTTCTGGTTTTAGAGTGAGCTGCTGCCAACTGCCAAATCTTTACACATTTTCTAAACTACCGCCATTCCTAAAGTTCAGTCCACATGCACATGTTATATCAAAACGATCAGCAATTACTGTAGGTGCAGTAACTGGAATTTTCTGGATTTTGAGTGACAGCAGCTGTTACCTGATTAATCATCACACATTTTCTAAACTACCGCCATTCCTAAAGTTCAGTCCACACACACATGTTATATCAAAACGATCAGCAATTACTGCAGGTGCAGTAACTGGAATTTTCTGGATTTTGAGTAACAGCAGCTGTTACCTGATTAATCATCACACATTTTTTAGACTGCTGCCATTCCTACTTAAGTCCAAATGCACATATCGTATATAAAAATGTTTAGCTAGCAAGTTATGGTCTACTGTAATGCAACTTTAAATAACAATTTCCCCGCAAGTAGACCGTTGACTGACAGCTAAATCAACCTACCTATATCAAAATGGAATAGACTGAGAGGTAATCTGTGATAAATAATTTTTAATTGTTGTGTTCACCAATTATACACAAAAAAATCCAATATAGATAGCTCCTTACCTGTTTTACTTCTAGTAGCTACACGGTCTGGGCCTGGCTGCTTTTTCCAATAGATTTTCAGGATGATGATTAGAACATTTCCAAAACACCTTGGTCCATGTGTGTGTCAACTCGGATGATCTAACATACACATGTAAACATCTTCTTGGCTGACGATGGTTGAAAGCAAATAATTGAGCTCTTTTACCACGTTTCCTTTCTCTGGAGCAATTGCTGGGTAGATTAAAAAAAAAACACCAGTGTGAGTCGGTCCTAGGCTAGACAATAGCTTAACACAGCGACCCATAACCAGAGCAAGCAGCAGCTTGATTCAACTGATAAAGTTTTGTCCTTTGCTATATTACTTCATTACAGTGGATATTACCATTGAATAACAACACTTGATCAAGTTGATTTTGCTATGTATATACTGTAACTGAAGAATGCAATGTGCTACATTCTCCTTGATATTAATGTTTATTCCCCAATCAACAACAAAAAAGAAAGTCCAACGAGCACCTCCCCTGAATGTAGCTTTAGTTTTAAAAATGTTGGGAAACTTATGGTGCTCGATTTAGGAACTTCAGAACACATTGAGAAGGTGTCATAAACATGACCGGCAAAACAATTTTAAGGTGTTTAGGGGTCTGAAGTGCTCCATTAAACGTGCAATATGTAATGTTTGGCCACCAGGGGGCTCTCAATCAAAACAATAGCAAAAGATGTACTTGGATGACGTCGGGAGGTTGCGTGGGATCATGGGTTTTGTTATTGTCGTCAATGACAACCTTCCAATCTAGCGTCTCTGGCAGAAAAAAATGTTCACTGACAAAGTAATGTATTGTTAAAAATATTATAACTTTATTCACGTTATGTTTGGCGGTTCCCTGGAACTTAGAGCAACTATATTATCTGACGTCATTGACGGTCGACAAAAAGAAACGTCCCGTGTCTTCAAATTAAATTACAAATTTCTCTGGATTGGAAAGTTGGTGGAAACATTTAGGATAATGTAAGTACACAACTAAGAAATATATATAATATATGTATAGTGATGTTTTATTTCATTGCAAAGTATGTATTTTGTTATTGTTTTGATTGATATTACATATTGTACCTTTAAAAGCTTGGCTATTATTTCCAGAATTCCCAGGGCAATGGCCTTGGTGCCATTACAAACACAAAAACTCTCTGTGAATTCAAGGGAATTATATTAATCATTACCATAAATTTGATTATATAATACTGACAGAGTTTTGTTGTTTGTCACCCAGAATTTCCCAGAGATGGAGGAGGACATACAGCAGGCCCATGCTTCCCCCGGCAGTGTTGGGTAAAGTAGCTTGAACAGTTACATTCTAGTTACTTGCTAAGTTCACAAGTTTTGGGAAGTCCCTAATTAAGACAAAATGATCAGGTGACCATATCTTACTGGTGACCATGATTGATATTTTCTTTACTCTTTCTATTTGTTTTATAGGTTACTTTTAAGATATGAACTCCATTTACCTGATCATTTTATCTTACTAACATAACTTGTGAATTCAACATGTAACTGGAATGTAACTGAAAAGTAGCTTTACCCAACACTGTTCACTGGTTCTACTACAGCCCCCTGCCCTTCTGGCTCAATGGCAGGTTTGTGTTTTAACGGTTCAATGCTGGCCCCCTGCTTCACCAGTTCTGCTCCAGGTTTTGTATCTATATTATCTAATATTTTACTACCACAAGCTCTTTCCATGGAGGATAAAAAAGGCTCCTATTCATCCAGTTCAACTGCAGGCTCCCACTCCAGGAAGGATGGAGCAGGCCCATGTTCCTCTGGTTGCATCACAGGCCCATACTCCAGGGAGCATTCAGTCCAGCCAGTTCAGTTGCAAACCTGTTTCCAGCCAGTCCAACTGCAGGTCGCTGTTCAGCCACAAGCCCCTGTTCAGCCAGCTCCTCTCCAGGCTCCTGTTCTCCCAGCTCTGCTCCACTTCTTTATTTAGCCAGCAAAGATTCAGGCCCCTGTTCAGCCAGCTCTGTGTTAGGCCCCTGTTAATCCAGCTCTGCTCCAGTCGTCTGCAATGCCTTCCCCATATTCAGTCCCACCTTCCATATCAAGACTCAAATCGCGCCTTTCATTGCTCAAGTCCTTCCTTAAATTCTGCTTTTTTATGTCTCAAGTTCTGCCTGCCCAGGCTTCAAGCCCGCCTGCACATGATTCAAGTCAGTCTGCAAAGGCTTCAAGTCTGCCTTCCCAGGCTTCAAGTCCAACTTTCCAAGTTTCAAGTCAGCCGGCCATGTTTCGAAGTACAGGTCCTTCTCAAGAAATTAGCATATTGTGATAAAGTTCATTATTTTCCATAATGTAATGATAAAAATTAAACTTTCATATATTTTAGATTCACTGCACACCAACTAAAATATTTCAGTTCATTTATTGTTTTAATACTGATGATTTTGGCATACAGCTCATGAAAACCCAAAATTCCTATCTCAAAGAATTAGCATATTTCATCTGACCAATAAAAGAAGTGTTTGTAATACAAAAAAAGTCAACCTTCAAATAATTATGTTCAGTTATGCACTCAATACTTGGTCGGGAATTGAACTGCTTCAATGTGGCGTGGCATGGAGGCAATCAGCTTGTGGCACTGCTGAGGTGTGATGGAGGCCCAGGATGCTTCGATAGCGGCCTTAAGCTCATCCAGAGTGTTGGGTCTTGCTTCTCTCAACTTCCTCTTCACATTATCCCACAGATTCTCTATGGGGTTCAGGTCAGGAGAGTTGGCAGGCCAATTGAGCACAGTAATACCATGGTCAGTAAACCATTTACCAGTGGTTTTGGCACTGTGAGCAGGTGCCAGGTCGTGCTGAAAAATGAAATCTTCATCTCCATGAAGCTTTTCAGCAGATGGGAGCATGAAATGCTCCAAAATCTTCTGATAGCTAGCTGCATTGACCCTGCCCTTGATAAAACACAGGGGACCAACACCAGCAGCTGACATGGCACCCCAGACCATCACTGACTGTGGGTACTTGACACTGGACTTCAGGCATTTTGGCATTTCCTTCTCCCCAGTCTTCCTCCAGACTCTGGCACCTTGTTTTCCGAATGACATGTGAAATTTGTTGTTGTTTTGTTGTGCTGCTTCTCTGTAGCCCAGGTCAGGCGCTTCTGCCGCTGTTTCTGGTTCAAAAGTGGCTTGACCTGGGGAATGCGGCACCTGTAGCCCATTTCCTGCACACGCCTGTGCACGGTGGCTCTGGATGTTTGTACTCCAGACTCAGTCCACTGCTTCCGCAGGTCATCCAAGGTCTGG
>JACXGM010012221.1:0-24209 GCA_016801145.1 Umbra pygmaea | reverse complement strand
CACACACACACACACACACACACACACACACACACACACACACACACACACACACACACACACACACACACACACACACACACACACACACACACACACACACACACACACACACACACACACACACACACACACACACACACACACACACACACACACACACACACACACACACACACACACACACACACACACTCCCCAATGGAGCTATGAATGTATGATTCATCCTCTACCTTGAAGAGATGAATTGCAATCTTCAGCAATAATAAAGTACAACACACACAGCCATAGGAATCCTGTCTGTATAGAAACACCATGTTTTCACATAATAGACTGGGATCTAATCATCCTTTACCTCAGGACTGAAGAAAAACATAGGCCCGAATCATCAAGACGGATTTGTTTTAACAGATTAGAGTCTCTAGGGCCCGTGTCATCAGTCATTGATACCAGGTAGGGGCATAGTGTTGATGTGCAGATCATAACTCCACCACCACCATGTGAACCTGTCACCACACTTACAGTAGCTCCACCAAAGTGAAAAAAGCCTCATCACAGTCAGCATTCAACTAGAAAACACGTCCCTCCCTTACAGTATTGGCTCTTTAAACGGAGAGGAAGTATAAACTGCTGGGCATCATTTCGATAATTCGGCCTCAAAAATGTGTTGGAGGAAAGCACACCAGTGCCAGAGGCCTATTTGTAATCAATGTGAGGATCGAGCCCAACGGTGTCAGACACCTGAAAGGGGTGCACCCTCTGAGGATGCACCTGACCAGCACTGTTTCCTCCCCCCAGGTCCTAGAGCTGGCACCGTCACAACCCAGAGGCTCCAGGTCTCTAATTGATTTCTTCAGGCTCATTAAAAAGCTAATTCCAACCCGCCCATGTTGCTGAGGCTTTCTAGAGAAGTGTCTTGCAACCGAGAGTTAAGCACGCTGAGCCGAGTTAAGCTGAGTGCTTTCCATCTCTCTGGCCGCGCTGGTAGATTAGGCATATTGTGTAATGTGTTCACAGTCAGCTTTGCTTGGCCGCTGACAGTCTAGAAGGATCTTTGTCCGTCACTGGGCCGTGAGCATATGAAGATTATCCTCTGCGAGAGGGTGACATGTGGTTAATCTGTGAGGAGATACAGTGGCTGGGTTCCTATTCACAATGCACATCAGATAGGGACAAACATTCAACATACATTCAGACTGCCACTCTCTAATGTAATAAGGCTACAGTACATAGTCATACATTGATTTTTGTATATAAGGCTCTTATGCAGAAAGTTCCTGAATAGCTCACATCCATAAATAATTGTATAAACTATGGAACCGTTCTCAGAAATGGAGAAACTCTAGAGGGACCATGGGTCTGCTCAGAGTTTGGTAAAACTGCCTTTATTTACTGTCCCAGATTCATGTAATTGTTTACATACTAGCCTCAAGATTTACTTCTTAGTATCCATGGCACATTTTAAACATTTGATAAATGAACGTTTTACTGTTAACTGTGATTATTTTTCTTTAATTTCATTTCATATGCTTCATGTTTTACTTTTAAAATTGTTGTTTATGTTGTGATACAGGGCACAACTGTAAAAGAGACCTTTGTTTTCTCTGTTTAAAGTAAGTTGATGAAAATATTCTGGTCCATCATTGTACAGTATTTATTTAGTAAATAACAGGCCATCTGTAAAAAAATATACTGAGCCATTAATCAACAATGTTTACCTAAAACAATATACACTGAGATTGTATAGGCTTACTGCAAATGTACCTAGATGTTTACTCCAGGCTTGAGTCGATGGCTAAACTACTGTTGTGGCGCACGATTACACTATGTTAATTGACTACTCATTTATTGACATTTTACTCACTCAGTTGTACAAAATATTCCTTATTAATCTATATTTCTTTTATAAAGGAAAGCATAGGACAATAATTACTGACATTTGTCACAGACATTTCTTTTTTTCTCCCTAGTTTATGTTCATCCGAGGCATCTTGCTTGGCTCGTAGGGTTGAGTGATCCTGCCTTCCATTCTGACTCGTTCAATTTAACTCAAATGCTCTGCTCACCTGTTTCTGAATAGTCTCTCGCTGAGTAAAAGCTCATTACAAGAGGGAAGTTAACCTCGATGACAGCACGGCAACAAGAATTCCACAGATTTATTCTGCCCTGTTAGGCACGTCAAATAAGGCTCTAAGATGTATGTAGGCTAGTGCTATTTTGTCTGGATGCTGTACACTCTGAAAGTTTGAGGAGCTCTAAGTAATTTAAAGGAAACTAATGTAAAGACCTCTTAGACCAACCACAGAATCAGATGTGGGCTCAAATTCTATTGGAAATACATTTAGCATTTATCTTAGCTTCTCTGGACGACCTGATTTTTTTACTGTTGTTTTTAACCAAACAGGCAGGGTCAATCATACCCTTTGATAAAGTATTCAAATTATTTGATAACAGGTCTGCACAAAACATACCTTACACATGGTCTTAAATTCCAATATTCATCCTGTACCCACACGCAAATCTGAGAAGTTAAAGCTTGGATGTGAGGGGGCTGCCCTGCCAGTCGTTATATGAACAATAGAGCTACTGCATAAATACAGCCATGGAGAATAAATTAAACACTAAGTGTATTCCGTTATACAACAGAAATGTAGAAGATATGTACTAGTAATTTACACTATAATTTTGGAATAAAAGGCATGTCAATATTATTGTAGATGTGTTGTAGTTAACAAATCCCTCTGGCTCTCCACCCACTCTATATCTGTCAGTCTCTCGCTGTCTACTCCTTTATCAAAATCAAATTCTGGTTTTTGGACGTAACAATAACTGTGTTGCAGTGCCCCTTGGTACAGAACTCTAATACCTCACCTGCTTTCTATGTTTTTAAGCTGGATCCTGCAGAATTGTGGCAAGGAGGAAGAAAAACACGAGTGGAGGAAACCATCACTTGTGCCCCCTACTGACAAGCACAACTACGCCCACTCACTGTGGCTGGTCCTCTCCTTAGCTGTACCAGCCGAGAGGACACGGAGACCCATGCCCACTGGCACTTAATGTCCCACACCAACACTTCAGGCCCTCCTCAGGAACCCTGTTTGTCCTAAAAGTGCTGTGTGACCGGACAAATACCAGACAGCATGCTGCCAAGCCCCCTCCACTGGCCCCCAAGGGCCTGGCTGTGCGCTGGGCTGCTATTACCCTTGCTACCATTAGTGCAGTGTGGGGGGTGTCCACGGCTGTGCGTGTGTGAGGTACGGCCCTGGTTCACGCCCCAGTCCACCTACAGGGAAGCGGCCACGGTGGACTGCAACGACCTGCGGCTGTCACGCATTCCCTCCAACCTGTCCGCTGATACCCAAGTGCTGCTACTCCAGAGCAACTCCATTGCTCATGCCGGTGGGGAGCTGGAGGCCCTGTTAAACCTGACGGAGCTGGACCTGTCACAGAACAACTTCAGCAGTGTGGAGGCTGTGGGTCTGGCCAACAGGAACCAGCTCACCACCCTGCACCTGGAAGAGAACCAGATCAGCCAGCTGCCTGACCATTGCCTGCAGGACCTCAGCAGCCTGCAGGAGCTCTACATTAACCACAACAAGATCAGCACCATCAGCCCCGGGGCCTTCTCCGGGCTGCACAGTCTCCTGCGCCTCCACCTCAACTCCAACAGGCTCCAGGTCATCGACAGCCGCTGGTTTGAGGCCACGCCCAACCTTGAGATCCTGATGATCGGAGAGAACCCTGTCATTGGCATCCTGGATATGAACTTCAAGCCCCTTGGGAGCCTGAGGAGCTTGGTGCTGGCCGGTATGGACCTCACTGACGTTCCCGGGAACGCTCTGGTGGGCCTGGATAACCTGGAGAGCCTGTCGTTTTATGACAACAAGCTGGTCCAGGTGCCACAGCTGGCCTTGCAGAAAGTGCCCAACCTGAAGTTCCTGGACCTGAACAAGAACCCAGTGCGTAAGATCCAGGAGGGAGACTTCCGGAACATGCTGCGACTGAAGGAGCTTGGAATTAACAACATGGCAGAGCTGGTTTCCATCGACCGCTACGCTCTGGACAACCTGCCCGAGCTGACCAAGCTGGAGGCCACCAACAACCCCAAACTTTCTTACGTGCACCGCATGGCCTTCAGGGACGTATCCTCCCTGGAGAGCTTGATGCTCAACAATAACGCCCTAAACGCTGTGTACCAGCACACTGTGGAGGCGTTGCCCAACCTGCGCGAGGTCAGCCTGCACAGCAACCCCTTGCGCTGCGACTGTGTGATCCAGTGGATGAGCTCTAACAGGAGCAGCGTGCGCTTCATGGAGCCCCTGGCCATGCTATGCACCTCGCCACTGGAGCTCCGGGGCCAGCGGGTCAGAGAGGTGAAATTGATAGATTCACCAGAGCAGTGCCTTCCCCTCATCTCTCATGACACCTTCCCCAGCCATCTGAGCCTGGAGCTGGGCACGAGTGTCAGCCTGGACTGCCGGGCAATGGCAGAGCCTGAACCAGAAATCTACTGGGTGTCTCCTACAGGAAGCAAGATCACAACAGACACAGTGTCAGAGCGGTACCACCTGAGCAGCGAGGGCACCTTGCGGCTTTCCCACGTCCAGGTGGAGGACTCCGGACGCTATACCTGTGTAGCCCAGAACACAGAGGGAGCCGACACGCGAGTCACCACCATCCGCGTCAACGGCACCCTGCTGGACAGCGCAGAAGTCCTGAAGATCTACGTCAAACAGACGGAGTCCCACTCCATCCTGGTCTCCTGGAAGATCAACTCTAACGTCATGACGTCCAACCTCAAGTGGGCCTCGGCCACGATGAAGATTGACAACCCCCACATCACCTACACGGCGCGCGTGCCTGTCGACGTGCACGAGTACAACCTGACCCACCTTCAGCCGGCCACTGAGTACGAGGTGTGCCTAACCGTCTCCAACATCCACCTGCAGACACACAAGTCGTGCGTCAATGTGACCACACGCAGCACTACCTTCGCCCTGGATTTGTCTGACCAGAGGCCCAGTGCTGCCCTGCTAGCTGTCATGGCCACCATGCTGGCCTTCCTCAGCTTGGCTACAGTGACAGTGTATGTGGCCCGCCGCTGGAAGAGGAAGAACTACCACCACTCACTGAAGAAGTATATGCAGAAGACCTCCTCCATCCCGCTCAATGAGCTATACCCGCCCCTAATCAACCTGTGGGAGGCAGACAGTGAGAAGGACAAGGAGGGAGGGGTGGAATGCAAGCCTTCACCTGTGGACACCACCCGCAGCTACTACATGTGGTGAGGGGGGGCCCGCCGAGTCCCCTCCACCAGAACACACATACACTTTTGTCATTTTTCAGCAAAAGTAAGTTAAAGTTGCTGAATTTTTTCTTCTATTTTTCAGCTTTGCTAATATATAGCAGAGTGACAAGGACAAGATCTGTATTAGTATAGCGTATCGCCATTGATTTTTCTCCTCCTCTTTAATCATTTTGAATATTCCAAAATGGCAGCTGTGTTTAGCTTCCAGTTTGTGTTAGTTGCTGTGATTTATATTTGTGATGCGCTTTTGATAGCACAGCTTTTTGGCTAGCTGCCATGGGACTCACTTTTTAAGGGTCAATGGTATTGCAGCAGGGACTACTAGTTTAGGTAAAGGTTTCTCTGGCAGTGCTAGTAGAGATTGCAATGTTTTTCTCTTTTTGTAAAACAGGCCCTCTGTTGTGCACTGAAATGTAAAGGAGTTTGTATGGACTTGAATTAAAAGCTAAGGGGATTAGACTTCTTATACTGTCTATGGAATAACGTTAGCGATTGTACGGTAATGTTGTATCAACTATTATTTGAAACTTTTTAAATTTTAATCGGAAAATAATTTTGGATTAGCTAGTTTGCTGATAAATGTGCTGTAAGGCGCTAGAAATGTTACTGTTTGATAACATACAGTTACTAAGTAAAGTAGTAGCTTTTTAAATATAATCTGAATTATTTCTTTTTTTTTCAAGAATATGTTGCTGACCACTTTTATTTTGATATCAACCAACAAACAGTTGTATATTCAAGTAGTTGAAATAAATTCTTTTTTTTCCATATTAATGTCTATTTTTATTTTCACTGGTATTTTAGCAGTTTGTTTTAATATACTGTACTTCTTTCATCATAATAGGTCATATTGTAGTTTGGCCCCAGGAGGCTTTACCTCCTGTTGATCTGTTGGCTTGAGCTATTGTTCCATATGGACGGGTTCCACTAATATGAGCACTATCTACAGTTCCACTGAAATGAGCGCTAACTCTCCATAGAACTCAGACTGAGCCACATCACTACACACAGCACATATACTGTCAGCTTAACAACTCACAGTCTGCTCTGCTTTATGTTTGTTTGTGTGTGTGTGTACGATTAGCCCAGTTCCTTCGAAGTGTCATTAATGAAGAAACTGGGCTAATATCATACAAAATACATAATTCACAGTGAAATATGGGTCTTAACACAAGGCAACAGATGTTGTTTGTAACGTCTGCTCCTGTCCCATCCAAACCATTCCCCACAAAGCTCAAATTACAAAGAGAGAAACCGTTATGAATCTGCCAGGCTGTTGGATTGACAAGGAACAGGAGGGCTCAGACAGAATATAGTATACTTGTGGAAAGGACTGGTGTGAAGATGGATTTGACCAGCTGGAGCTTGTGAATGTAGTGGGTTCCTGATGTGAGTCCAATACAATGGGTTACCTGAAGGATTTTCACTTGAAAATACTGCCTTCTAGTATTGTCCTGTTTATTACTAGGGCTCTTTGTCCTGCACTTATCAGTTTCTACCAATACAATATGATCACCTTTCTTCTAATCATCTAAATCTTTAGTTAAACAAATTCTGGCACATAAAAAATTTGGACAAATTGGGAAAAGTTATTTAATATAAATTGGGTTTGTAGGTCTTAATAGGCTCTAGATTAGTAAACAGCTTGGTTAGATTCATTTTTTGAGTCCGCGTTGCCCTCTTGTGGGTGTAACAATAAGGCTCCAGTTAATTAAAGTAAATGGCAACATCAGATACGAAGTTCCTACACGTTTGAAAAGATAGCTGTTCTAGAACGCTCCAATGGGAAATGGGATGAAAGAACTCTACTGATGACTGTTTTGTTTTTTCATCCCAGCAGGTTAAAATGGACCCAAGCAGGAAACAAATCAGGAAATAATTGACTTCATTCATAGTATTTTTTTTCAAAGAAGGCTAATATTGCTGATGTGCCTGTGCAACGGTTAACATATATCTTTCATTGTTGCTCACATTTTCAGACATTTGAACACTGGTATGGAGCAAAATAGAGTCAAACAAAAAGCTCAAACTCATATGGATACTTGTTACAACTGAGGAATTGAATCTTAACGTGTTATGACATGGTCATACAGTACATGGCATAGTTACAGCTGGCATAATTTGTCAGCCTGTTAAATTGTTGACACACCAGTCACACATGGACATCTGCAGTAGACATTAACTGAGAGACTAATCTGCAAGGTGTGAAGCACTCATTTGTGAAAACACACAAATAAAGAGTTAAACATGTACCAGTGTGACGGCAAGAGGGGAGTGGGGATAAAAATGTTCAACATACCACCTAACCTTTAAAATAAGATGGAAAAAGGGGTAGTGGCTTAGGCATGACTGTCAATGGAACTGACTCGTTTTGTCTTTTTTATGTTCTAATTGCAACAGCAGTTGAAGTTCATAGAAACATCCAGTGTGTTCTGGAAAAATACAAATATACCTTCAAACTCATTTAATGATGCTTCATCCATCAGCCCCAAAGAAGCACTCAGGGAGTTTCAGGAACAAGTGGAATGTTCTTGACTGCTGATGTATATCATCTGTACTTGAAAAGTAATTGTTTGATTTTAAATACATGCTTTAAGTATATAGCATAGATATTTACTGTCCCAATATTTATGGAGGACACTAAGTACCATAATTGCTGTGGTGCTGTATGGCTGCAAAGGCAAAAAACATCGCTTGAAAACCTAAAACAAGTTTATATAAATAATACCATTGATTAAATATATAAATGCAGTGCAATACTGAGGTTGTTAAGCTAAAGAAATGCATATAGAAGAGCAGTTAAACATTTAGAAAGTAACTTCACACATGTGTATGAGTAGTGTTTAAAGATAAGGATGTTGGGCACTGCCCAAATGGCCTAGAAGACTGGCATTGTGTTCCTTATCATTCAGAAGAATGCATACAGGGGCGGTTCTACATGGGGGCCTACGGGGGCCAGTGCCCCTGTAAAAATGGCCCTGGCCCCCCCTGTGGCCCTCCCTGAGCTGACTGAATAATATAAAGAAAATCAAATAAATTGATAAAGTTATTACGATTTTATGCGCTAGTGCCAAAATGTGCCCCTCTGATTAAACACTGGCCCCACCTTGGCCCCCCCAGTAAAATTTGTCTAGAACCACCACTGGATGCATATCCAAGGAAGTTTAAATAAATGGAGACAAACATCTAGCTGTACTCTTTGAATATGTATTTATTTTCATAGAAAAATATCCAGTTCATATTTTAAGGAACAAAAATCCATAAACATACACATTTGTCATTATTTACAACAACAACACATCGACTCTGTCCTTGTGAAGAAGTGCTTTTGATTTGCTTTGCTCAGTGGCATTTTTTGGCAGAGCTTTACACCATATGGCATTTCTTTAAAAGTCAATTACCTATTTTGTAATGGTCAACGGAAAAAGGTTAAGGCTGTTCCTGGGAGACACAGCGGAAGCCAAGGTTAGAGGCGGAGCTGTCAGGAGTGTTCTGACTCCGTGCTGCGCACCTGTATCTGTAACAATAGGACTGGATGGGGAGACAGGAAACTCATATAGGTCAATGGAAATGATAGCATTCAAACTGCTGTAAGAATACTTATGCCTAGTCAGTGAACTGTGTAATGATACGTAAACACAGGAGGTTACGGACACAGCATGTGGGAGTATGACACTCGTATGATCTCCTTTGTCCGTCTATATCATTCATTTCAAATAACACAACTGGACACGTGGAATGTTTGGTACCCTCTGGCCCATGAATGACACCATTCCCTGTTTTAGCACCATTTTGTCAGTGTTTGTAGACATTGACATTATTTGCATATATATATATATAATTGTTTTATGCAAACATAGCAATCAAAATCTAAATCTAAAGACATTCGGCTTTAATTCCCCATCTACTGTACAGCAGCTTGCTGTGTAATTGCCAGGCTGATTAGCTGAACAATCAGGTGAGAAATTAAGACAGATGTGTATGATAAGACAACATGCAATCCATGATTGCTTTTTATTGGGTGGTTCTGGAGTTTGCATCAAGCCACTGGATTTAATACTTCATTGGGCGCTATGTGATGTGAACACTACCAGAACGTTTACAAAACAGGCAGTCTAGGGCGGCAGGCTTCATCCTGCCTAAAGTGGCAGTAGTCATTTATGGAGTCAATACCTCACTTGCCTATCTTAAGCAATACTCTAAAACACAATGTTACTGTTGGAATTATGTATGGTGGTGAGCATTATAGGGTCACATTTCCTCTAGCACTGGCAAGTCCCGATAAGAGCCTTGAATTGCACTGCTGGTTTGCTTATAAAGCTAAGCAAGGTCGGGCCTGGTTAGTCCCTGGATGGGAGACCAGTGCTGCTGGAAGTGGAAAGTGGAAGGGTTGGAGGGCCAGTAGGGGGCACTCTTCCCTCTGGTCTAAAGATCATTCCCAATGACCCAGGGCAGTGATGGGGACATCTGCCCTGCGTAGGGTGCCGTCTTTCGGATGAGACGTTAAAACGGGTGTCCTGACTCTGTGGTCACTAAAGATCCCATGGCACTATTTGTAAGAGTAGGGGTGTTAACCCAGTGTCCTGGACAAATTTCCAATCTGGCCCTCACACAATCATGGCAACCTAATCATCCCTATCTCTCAATTGGCTCATTCATTCCCCTCTCCCCCTCCTCTCCCTCCCTTCCCCCAGGCCGTTGCTGCAAATGAGAAAGTGTTCTCAGTCAACATGGCTGGTAAAATAACGGTTAAACTAAAAAACTAAATAAGTTATTTGTCAAAACAAAGCCGGACGGATGCATTTAAGGACACAAACAGTGGCAACGTGTGTTTTACGATCACAATAGCTGTTTGACTGAAATCCTATTCTCTTTCACACACACCTCCAGATGAAACAATGTCAGATCTGTCCTCAGGACTTGTTTTGCATGCCATCCATTGCATCACCAAGGCAACCAGGGAGCTGGAGCTTACAGCTATGTTTACAGTAGAAGAACTCCTATCTGGAGGATCACCTAGCAACTGTAGAAGTACAGTATGTATTCCATCGTTAATCATTCCTCCCATTGCTGTTTGGTTGAGGTTGGATACCCTCCCTTGAATTACTAAATACAACAACACATTGGGTTATTTAGGCTCAAATACTCTCCATTTATCTATGGTACCAAAGTCAGTCTAGTCTTCAGGCACAAAAATCCAAAAACTAAGCAACACACCAAAGCCAAAAAGGTCTCAGGACCAGCAACATAAAGACAACACAGACACAGAAAGGCCCACATTTGTCGAAGTATGGTGTTGCGGTTTAAGCCCCTGACCTCACACGCATGTCTACTGGTGACGGGGGGCTGATTGTCTGTATCCCTCTACATGCCAGTCTCCCTAACCTCTGCTTCTTACTGTTGTGTCAATCTTCATATAAAAATAATAACCACACAAAATTAATAAAGGTACACGTCACAGCACTAGGATAAAGCACTAGCTCTCCTTGGTGTTTCCTGCTATTGAAAAAGTCCACACCTGGTATGTAGTTATAATAACCCTTTAGTTAATGGTTGTCTTGGTTACCTTATGGCACATGTAGGAGCCTCCCTTCTTCACTCTGTCTGTGCCTGACAGTGGGCCGGCCTAAAAAAAGAAAAGCAGAAGGTATGGATATACAGTAGAGTCCTCACAGATCCCAGTGATTAAAAAAGTGTTAAATTACTGGGTTGTGCTGTTCTTCTGTGGTGTGGTGTACCGTCCACCAGTCTGCAGTCCACTCCCATGCATTCCCCACCATGTCGTACAGCCCATAGCCATTAGCAGGAAACGACATCACCTACAGGAGACATAGGTAAAAATAAAGATGACATATCACAACTATCACTCCTTTCCATAAGCATGAATGACTGTTTCTCTTGGCCTGGACAAGAGAATTGCAAAGAGACAACTAAACATCCAGGTAAAAAGTGAGGTTTTCCTTCAATGTTGTCCACTATATTATCTTGACGCTCCTAACAGACACAAATATGTCCTGTCAATTATTAAGATAAACATGAACTCCTGCACTTTGGCTGTTTAG
Source organism: Umbra pygmaea (assembly GCA_016801145.1). NCBI lineage: Eukaryota > Metazoa > Chordata > Actinopteri > Esociformes > Umbridae > Umbra > Umbra pygmaea. The sequence goes on along the minus strand of JACXGM010012221.1, from coordinate 12,839 downwards.
TGGATCGAGGAATCATATGAGCCATCTTACCACTTGACTACTTGAAGAATCATATGAGCCATCTTACCACTCAACTACTTGACTACTTGAAGAATCATATGAGCCATCTTACCACTCAACTACTTGACTACTTGAAGAATCATATGAGCCATCTTACCACTCCACTACTTGACTACTTGAAGAATCATATGAGCCATCTTACCACTCAACTACTTGACACAGGGGAATAACTACTTACACAGGGGAATAAAAATACAAACAATATACTACTTGGGAAACTTCAGAGTAAACAATGTAGGTATATGTACAATTCGTACAACAGAGTAATTAACACTGAGCATAATGTGCAAATGGCAGACAACAAATAAGATACTGTGCGGATCAGTGTGAGCAAAGTCACCGTGGGACAAAACAAGCACTAGAGCAAATGGGCAGAGGTAGTGTGCGTGTGGGGGGGGTCAGCATGTGCAATGATCTGATACTTGTGATTTAAAGGAGGTGAGGGAGATGGTGTTCACACGTTTCAGAGTCGAGTTGTAATTCATTCCAGTCTTATGCTGCTGCGAACTGGAAGGAGTTTGAAGGAATGAGTAAGGCAATGGTGAGAAGAGAGTTTATGTAGAGAGAGGTAATGCCTAGAATTTACTTGTATATATGAGGTGATACCAGTGGGTCGGGCATCGAGTGTGTTATGAGGACCAATCCACTAGTTCATATAGGTCTCAGTGGTGGGTGTTAAATGGGGCGATGGTGACAAACCCGATGGCACTGTGATAGACTACATCTAAAATTTCAGGAGAAAGGTAGAGGCAGTTCTATAAATGACATCACCAAAGTCTAGGATTGTTTTTTTACCAGGATGTGTTATGTGCAGCATAGGTGAAGGAGGCCTTGTTGCGGAAAAGACAGCCAATTATAGATTTCATTTTGGATTGGATATGGTTAATATGGGACTGGAATGAAAGTGAACAGTCCAACCACACACCTAGGTATTTGTCCTTGTAATCTAGTTTAGACCCATCCAGAGTGGAGATAGTCAGGTTGGAGGGTATGTGTAATGTGCGGTTGAACAATATGCATTTAGTTTTGCTGGAGATTTGGGGCAGCTGAAGTCCACAGAATGCGTGTTAAATGGCATCAAATCTCTTTTTTTGAAGGTTGGTTAAGACAGAGTTCAATGTAGGGTCAGATGTGTATAGAATGTAGTGATGGGGATTCCGAATCACTAAAGTGAACTGAATCATTCAGTACAGTTCATTTAAAAGATTCGAATCTTTCGAATCACTGATTCGGTTAATTAATCTTTTTGTCAAACTGCTTAATTCCATTTTGTGCCCATGATGTGACCTTTTTATTTACTATGAAAGCAGTGCACTCGTTTAATTTTTCAAGCTATGAACGAAAAAATGTAAATGTCTGTGGAGATTTTCTGTTGATCCTCCACGGGTTGACAAATTTATTTTGCAAGTAGTGCACTTGGCAATATTTTTGATTTATTTTGGTGAAAACGGTCCAAATATTGCTCCTTTGTCGCCATTCACTCATCTTGACGTTTACAACTGGCTGCATGTATGCATGCATGCACATATTTCTGTCTCGCGTGGCGTTAATATAGGCTTACATCATACACATAGAAAATATTCACATGTACTTTTCAAGGGAAATCAAATAGATTTATGAATGACACGTTTTATTCTCGTTTAGTATGTTTAGATGAACATATTTTTATAATAAAGGGTGTGAAGAACAGCCAATAACATCGCTGTGTAGAAACAGTTTGCGCACTCTCGCGACACAAGACTCAGTATTCCCTTTCAAATCCGCGACAATAAAGCCTTTATGACAAAGATTATGAAGACAAGTTCAATCTGCTGCAGTGTGTGGATCATAATAAGTGTGGGCATCTATTTATTCAGGCATGGTGATGACATCTACTAAGTTATAAAAGTTTTTGATTCTGATTTCACCCATAGGCTACATCTGCGTAATTTTCTCTTGCAGAAGTGATTCATTAAGTGAACGAATCTTTTATAGCAGTGATTCAGTACACCCAGTTCACTGAAAAGATTCGTTCAAAAAGAACAAATCGTTCGTGATTTGTACATCACTAATAGAATGGTGTCATCTGCATAGAGGTGGATCTGAGGGTCACCAGCAGCATCATTGAGATACACAGAGAATAGTGTCAGCCCAAGAATCGAACCCTGTGGCATTCCCATCGAGACATCCATAGGTCCAGACAAGAGACCGTCAGATTTAATGTGTTGAACCCAGTCAGAAAAGTAGTCGGTGAACAAATCAAGGCAGTTATTCAAAAATCTGAGGCTACTAAATCTGCCAATATGGATGCGATGATTGACCGAATCAAAAGCCTTGACCAGAGTAATAAAGATGGCTGCACAGTAATGTATTTTATCAATGGCAGTTGTAATATCATTTAGGACCTTGAATGTAGCAGAGGTGCAGCCATGACCAGCTCAGAAACCTGATTGCATAGCAGAGAGTGTGTTGTGGGATTGGAAATGTTTGTTAATCTGGCTTTCGAAGACTTTAGACATAGCAGAGAGACCGGACAGGATGGATATGGGTCTGTAAAAGTTAGGGCCAAGAGTGTCCCTCCATTTGAAAAAAGGAATGACTGTGGCTGTTATCCAATCTTTAGGGATGTCTGAGGATACGAGAGAAAGGTTAAACTAATGAAATGCATGTCTGACTTTATCTCAATGTTATTCATATTAGCTAGAACAATTACAGGCAGGTGTTGGTGTCACATCACTATGGGAAGCTGTTGATTTCCTCCCTAATCTCCAATGAAATGTAGTTCCTGTACGTAAAACATCTACTTCCTTTCCCTGCAGAATGACCTGTGGGAAGTCACTTTGCCGTGGGAACGATTAGTGACCCCTTTGTTTTGAGTGTTAAGTCAGAAACGTTCATGTATACTGTACAATAGACTCATTGTCGCTCTCCCATGCTTTTACCGGTGATGTCTTGGTGTAACCGTCCTCTCCTGAGTTGTGTGTGGGGAACTCTCCCTGCCAGAGGTTGGCATAGTGCTGTCCTTTAGGGTTCAGCTTGTTCCCCCACGGGTACAGTCTGCAATACAGGATACAAAATACCTTGTCTTGAGTTTCATTTTTCATCTCGTCACTTGGATCTCTGCTGTTACTGTGAAATGATTGTCAGGTGACTGCTGCCCTCTGGTGGTACGGACACTAGGCACGAGAGGTTGACTTGGAAACAGGGGTCTCAGGAGGCTTGTTAGTCCCTCAGGAATCATGCAGGAACTGGAGTTAAATTCTAATAATAATGTTTGTGTTCTAATCAGTTTAGGCAAACATTTAGTGTTTCCTGTTTTTCCCCCTGCCTCTAATTCCTACAACACAATCTTTCTCCCATTAAAACAGCATTTCCCATGGGGGGTGGGTTTCTGATTTGAGAAACTCTGCGGGAAACCACTTCCTGTACAGTAACATGGTTATTGAGTAGTCTCTGGTAACTACAAAACCCTGTTGCAACAAACTATATAACTAAATGTTTTTTCTACCTACAAATGTAGCTCTAACATTTCAATGATTCAAGCTACAAAACAGTATGAGATGTATAGAATATGTATGGGATGTATAGTAAACTCTTACTGCTTATATTCCTTCACCCCATATGCTCATACACTGGTGTCTAGTGTTTTGTACATACATGTATAATGTCAACATATGTATTTTTTATAAGGTCACAAAATATTGTCCACCTTCATAGAGAGTAAAATTAATGGTGTGTGTAAATGTATATTGTGAATAAGGCCACTGATTCAGAATCCATTCCAGAAAGATAAGCTTCTCAAAAACAACTCTCCTTTATTACAGAGAGGATCTGCCCCTAAATCACATCCCTGGAGTAAGACGTCAAGGTGTCAATGTGTCTCGTTAGCGCCCCCTGGCGTCTAGGATGACTAATGCCATATTCCCTCCTAGCAGGTCTGGTCTGTATAACAACACACTACTAAGATTGGTTTAACATCCACATACCTGTCCTGGAGCCCACCTCTGCAAGCATACTCCCATTCTGCCTCGGTAGGTAGTCTTTTGTGGGCCCAGGTGCAGTAGGCCACTGCGTCGTCCCAGGACACATGCAGAACGGGGTGGTCCAGCCTGGACACACACAACCTTAGTGTTTGTGTTTTATGCACATATTCTACTTGAACAAATACATAAAGGTGTCTGAACAGAACAGTGCTGTCAGATAAGTGAACAACAATGACATAGGTCTTTAACCCTCTCCTTAGGGACCCCCCAGACATTCCAGATTTCTGTTGTAGCCCTGAACAGGCACACCTGATTAGGCTTGTCAGCCAGTCAAGCCTTTCAGTAATAAATCAGGTGTGCCTGTACAGGGCTACAAGAAAACTCTGGAACGTCTGTGGGTCCCTGAGGAGAGAGTTGAAAACCTATGGTCAAATGACAACAAAAACAAAAACTACTGTAATATTGAAATGGTTTCATATTTTTCCAATATCCCCTCACAATAGCTGATTGCCATTTGTAATTAGTTTAAATGATATAATTTGGTTGTGGGTTTCATTACATTCTCAAGGCACTGTAAGTCCTACCTGTCTGATATGCTGGAGTCTGGGCCCTCAGGGTGCCTCCAGTCTGCTCCTCTGACAGGAACCCACCAGGGGGCAGCAGCCACCTGTCAACCAATCACAGCAACAGCAATGATGCAGTGACTATTATAAGAAGTTGACTACAAGACAACGGATCTTTTTAGATTTCCCTCCACTAATGGTTGAGGCTATTATTAGGGTAGGGGAATTGTGCTAGATTTGGTCCTAGGGTAAAACTCCAGGGTGTGTGCCACAGGCCAAATGAACACAACCTCTGTACACCACCTCAGGCACAAATACACAAACCCCTCCAACCACAAAACAACCCAGCCTCCCGGACAACCATAGGGGTACAGTGCTACATTCCCAAGCTAGCAGTGTTTACACCTTCTGTCTATCACTTTCCAATACTCCTTTTCCCAAGCTTCAACTGTATGTGCACCCAGTAATGTCAACAATCAAACACCCGTCTACACTGTACCATAACTAAACATCCCCTACCCACCCTTTACTGCTTGCCTCTCTACAGACGTACACTTATTCACTCAATCTGGAGAATGTGAATAAAGATAATTTTTCCGCTCAGTTCACAGAGAAGCAATATATTTACTATACACTCTACTACACTCCAAGACAATGACAGAGAAGGTACCTAAAGTAAGCCAGACATTTTTTCTTTTAGAGCTAAATAAAATCAGCTAATCTACATAAGATGGTTGAGAGGTACAGGGACCTTAACAAAAAGCTATGGAGATGCCATATAGGGGAAAGATGCCATGGAGAAAAACAATGAAGGTTTAAAATGTCCCTTCAAAATGATCACCAAGCTGGGCTTGATGGAAACGCACACCTCTGTCAATAGGATCTTCTGTCAGCTCACCTGCAAGTGGTGAAGATAAGCAATGACCCTCAATACAGGTGCCAACCAGGGGTGTGTGCGCTCCATCCCTTCCTGTACTCTTCGTACACACAATTGCCGGTTACCTCACCATGAACGTCAACCAGACCAAGGAGCTGAATGTGGACTACAGGAATCAGGGAGAAGCACACGCCCCCATCCTCATCCATGGTGCCAAAGTAAAGCAATTCGTGAACATTTTAAGATCATTGGGTTGCATATCAACAGAAAATGTACATGGTCCACACACGGATAAAATTGTGAAAAAGGCAAAGCACCAACCAGGACAGCAAAGCAATGCAGGCGGTAATGCGGTTGTCAGGTATATCACCGGTACCAAGCTCAGTATCATCCAAGTCCTATTTACCATAGGGTGACACAGGACGGCCAAGAAACTTTCAAAGACTCAAGTCACCAAAAAAACAAACTGTTCACTCTGCTACCATTAGGTAAATATTACTGATGCATTAGCACACAGACTAATGGTATCCCCTGTACCTAATACCCTCAATATTCTCCACACCTGGTACCAACTAGACCCACTTGTTAATACTGTAACTCTTTATGCAGACCATCATCATACTTGTATCCATGATTGGTTATAATTCATGTTGCCATATTATTCATATTATTGTCATATTAAAAACTGCATCGCTAGGAAGGAAGGTCTTGTAACTTTACTGTAAAAAGGCACACCTTGTAGTATCTGGCACTTGATAAAATAAACTTGATTCTGATTAAAAATGATTGATTAATTTAAAAAGGCACTCTTAGGAATTTTTTATTTTTATTCATCAGAAACAAGAAGTTTGCATATTTTGGTCAAGCTCTTTGCTTTTTCAAATCTGCCATTCCAACTGTGACATAGTACAACTTTACGGAAGGTAACTGCCGTTCCAACTGTGACATAGTACAACTTTACGGAAGGTAACTGCCGTTCCAACTGTGACATAGTACAACTTTACGGAAGGTAACTGCCGTTCCAACTGTGACATGGTACAACCTTCAGGAAGGTGCTTCTATGTCACCCAGTCATGCATGAAGGCCACTCACTTTACGATGTGAAGGGTTGTATCTTTTATAAAAGAAGGTGACATTGGTAGTTCATTCAAAATGTGGCTACTGAATATTGTTTGATAATGTTGGACAAAGAAATAGAAATGGGGCCTACTACCTATTACATTCCTACTGTAGTTATTTCAATTATCCTCAAATCGTACGTCTCTGCTGCCTTCGTGTTTTTGGTCAGTGATCTGAAAAATACTTACCGCCTGGGTGATCTGACTTTTGACCTCCTCACTCAGCAGCCCCTCAAACACAAACGAATCTCCAAATCTCTCCGCCTGTAAGAGTGGGTTGGCAAAATTCTCAGCATCTTAGGACAATCATATCAGTCTCCACAGTGCAGGTTTAAAACCTACCTCAGTGATGTGTCCTGTTGCATTGATGAAGCTCTGGAACTGGTGGTTGCTGACCTCATGAACATCCATGTAAAAGGGCTTCAGGTGGACCTTCCTTTTAGGACTCTCTCCATCTGGCGGGATGCCAGGGTCATCTGTACCCATCAGGAACTCCCCACCTGGGATCAGTAGCATCTACAGATAACAAAAAAACATCAGAACTATCTACAGAGAACAGACACACACACACACCAAGAACATCTACAGAAAACAGACACACATCAAAACAATCTACAGAGAACAGACACACATCAAGACCATCTACAGAGAACAATCACACATCAAGATCATTGTTGAGAATGAGATTCTATATAATCATGTTTAAATACAGTTTAAACAGTTTAGAATGGTATTACTAGATGAGAGTGTTATACACCTAAGGTTTGAGGCCTGTTGGAGGATTCTAAGGCCTGTAAGGCTGTATGAGTGCAGACAGGGAGACAGATTCAAGGCCAAGTGTGTGAGTAGGACAGAAGGCCCATCAAAGTACTGTTCTTATATTATAACATCAGAATAGGATTGTAGCTTATGACTTATAGCTTATAACTATCTTATATATTAGACTGCTTATAAATATGTTATATATTAAACTGTTTATAACTATAAGATCTATTGTATATTAGACTGTAATTCCATCACAGATCTAACACATGTTGATGCCATCAGGACAGTTGTGGTGGAATTTCCATATATGATGCATTATACTTTTCGTTAAATATGTTTGGACCAATAGGATGCCATATTCCTGCACCTTGAGTGTCACTTTGAGGTATTTAGCAATATATTAATTATGTAATCAATATATTAATCATGTGTTAAATTAAGCAATATGTTAATCAATGCATTATAAATAAGTGTAATCAGCACAACTTTTGAATATTATGAGCACACTTATATTGGAAACATATGAGCTGAAAAGACATGTACTGTATACTATTAGAGCCTGTCAGAACTAAAGGAGGCCTTGAAGGCCTCACTGTTTTTGTAGACTGTATAATTATTAATTTACTATAAGAACACCTGGTAATGCAATAGTATCAAGTCTTAATGAAGTGCATTGAAACACCCTCAAGGCCTCAGTAGAACTGTTGGGAATAAACAGGCCTGACGGCTTCATTGTTAAGGGAGTTCTGGGTTCTGTGCCACCAAGTACATCAAAGGGATGTTTCTGCCAAGGGCATCCGAGAGCACATGCACACACATTAACATAAATTAACATAAATTAAGGCATGACCAATTACATCATGGTTTAAGACAATGAAAGGTAATGGTAGAAAAGGTCACAAGGTTGATCAGGGCCGCCCCAGTAATTATCATACAGGTGGGCATAAATGATAAGGGTTCATATAAAAGGGATGTACGACCTTGATTTCTCAGGTATTCTCCTGCTGAAGATGCTCAGCTTTATTTTGTATCAATAAAGTATATTTGGATCATAAGAACTGCTCTTTGGATTTATTCTTTGAATTTGGATAATTGATATTTCTCTATGATTTCTCTATAATTTTCCATGACACAGTCTACATAAAACTGACACACACATCAGGAACACCTAAGGAAAACAGACACACATCAGGAAAGTCTACAGAACAGACAGACATAAGCACCATTTTCCAAGAACAGACACATCAGGACAGTATACGGAGGACCTAGGGGAACTCTGATCTGTGGCACATGGTTAAATTATTTCTAGGTGCATTATTGGTTGAATTGGCGATAAATATATTATATATATAATATATATATATTCTTTAATTTTACCAATATTTAATCAGGTAAGTTGACTAAGAACAATATCTTTTTTACAGCAATGAACCGGGAGCAATTGTTGTAAAGTGCCTTGCCCAAAAATGTGTCTATGCATGCATGTTTGTAGGGAGTACTTTTTCGATCTTGGTCGTCAGCTTAATTACATTACAACTCATAAGCATATTGACTATAGAAAAATATTTCTTTTTAAAAATGTGCTTTTTACAAGACTTTACAATATCAATTCCAAAATGCGGATAATATCGTGATTGTCCGATACTGGCAAAAAGAAACATCTACGACAGATGAAAATACATTGTTTAAATCCATGTGATAGATACTTCAAACTTACAAACACCAACCACTAACAGGAAAACCTGACAGCCTTAGAAAACTACGGCGAAATCGCCAAAAACCACCTTCTGCAATACCTGGCTGCGAGTATATGATACTTGGCCAATCGTCAACGTGTCTGTAGGGTTATCATTTGACGTTTTAGAGTATTTGACAGCCGGGTTTTCAATCACAGAGCTTTCCCTCTTTATATCCACAACTGCATCTCTCTTCATGTTTTGGCACCCACAGCTCGAGTCCTCTGCCGCCAATGGCACGACAGTCTCAGTTTCTGCCTCGAGGGAAAGCTCTGGCTTGCTTCCAATACAATGCACATCATCTGTTATATTTAATAAAAACAACAAGTAAGCACAATACAGTAACATTGTTGCAGTTGCAGCATTCAGCTCATGCAGTTGTTTGTAAATGGAGGCATTTCCGCATTTTCAGTCAGGTGATCAGTCAGCTGATTACTGCATAGCTTCAAACGAAATGCAGCAAACAATGGTCAATTTTAAAGTCAACCTGGTCTTGGCAAAAAACACTCTCGTTAAACATGCGTATGACATATGAATCCTATACTTAACCTGTGGGTGTAAATGTGTTCAACGCTATGGACAAAGTTGTTAAAAATCACCTTATATTTAGAGGGCGTTACAGCATATGGTGGCCTATGTCACGTAACGCCCATGGACGCTCGCTATTGGTCTATGGCTATAGAAAGTCACCCTACAATATCTAACTACCAAAACAAATGCATATTATGGACAAAATAATAATTTGTAGTTTTGGAAATAATCATTTGTGTTTTTTTATCTACATAAAATTCGGGACAACAGGAAAAATTAGTGTAATGGACATACAGTAGTGCATCTTTTTTCTCAATTTTCCTCCCTTCCCAATTTTCACTGACTCCTTGGCCAGATCTGTCAAATGGCGAGGGGCGCGTATGGTTAGTCCAACCACAAGTCATGGATCAGATGCCGATTCTTTTTGCACTGCTCATCCAACATGGAAGCTTTTAGTCAAATCATGCACAGGATGATTGTGTTCACAGACTAAACTTTTAGGATGGAATTTACAGGCGACCTGATCTGGAAACAAGGAGTCACTGGAGAGCGACATGGCAGGATAGATAGTGTGACTATGCCAATTTACGCTGCACCTCGTGCAGGAGGTTTGGGGAAAGTCAGAGAACCCATCAGGCACGAAGCACTGACTATCATGAAGCACCTACTATCATGACATATACTGTTCTGCAATGGAGCGAATTAGCCCACGACAACACATGGACCCCCACATAATGCAGCTTTAACCATAGTTTTTTTTATATTTGCTTACAGTTAATGTGTTAACTTAGACAGCTTCTATATCATGGATAGGTTGAGAATTTCACAAAAACCCTACATGCTACAAACTGACCAATGGCATCTTTAATGAGTGTTATGTTATATGTTCTTAGGGAGGAATGAACTACATGATTCCAAGACAAAATACCTTTGGGGACAATAAAGTTGTATCGTATCATAACCCCCCCACTTGAGGACTGCAAATATACCATATTGGGCATGACGTCAAATACAGTTATGCTCATAATTTAGCATGGTGAAACTTCGGCATTGATTTTGACAATATGACTGTTCAGGCAAAAAATGTCAGACTGTTATGTAAGAATAGTGCTCATATGAAGCCATTTATTATCACACAGTTGTTTGGCACCTTTGTAAACAATACTGATAACAAAAGTCGCCCAACTGGCCCTGATCAAAAGTTTACATACCCTTACATTTTTGGCCTTGTTACTGACACACAAGGTGACACACACAGGTTAAATGGCAATTAAAAATGTAATTAATTTCCCACACCTGTGGCATTTTAAATTGCAATTCGGGTCTGTGTATAAATAGTCAATGACCTTGTTAGCTGACACATGGATGCAATGAGCAGGCTAGATACTGGGTCATGGGGAGCAGAAAAGACCTGTCAAAAGACCTGCGTAATAAGGTACTGGAACTGCAAAAAGTTGGAAATGGATATGGAAAGATATACAAAGCCATTCAAAAGCCAGTCAGTATTGTTCAATCAATTATTAAGAAGTGGAAGATTCTGCGATCTCTTGATTTTAAGCCAAGGTTAGTTAGACCAAGGAAGATGTCAGCCAAAACTGCCAGAAGAATTGTTCGGAAAACAAAGAAAAACCCACAGATAACCTTGGAAGACACACAGGCTGCTTTGGAAAAGGAAGGTGTGGTTATTACAAGGAGCACAATACGATTATACTTGAACAAAAATGAGCTGCATGGTCGAGTTGCCAGAAAGAAGCCTTTACTGTCCCAGTGCCACAAAGAAGCCTGACATATGCCCGACAAAACCTTGACATGCCTTACAGCTTCTGGCACACTGTAATTTGGAGTGATGAGACCAAAATAGAGCTTTATGGTCAGAACCATAAGCACTATGTTTGGAAAGAGGTCAACAAGGCCTATAGTGAAAATAATACTATCCCCACTGTGAAGCATGGTGGTGGCTCACTGATGTTTTGTGGGTATGTGAGCTCTAAAGGCACAGGGAAACTTGTGAAATTGATGGCAAGATGAATGCAGTATGTTATCGGACAATACTGGCAAAGAATTTGCATTGTTCTGCACGAAAGCTGTGCTCTTGGACATTCCAGCCCGACAATGATCCTAAGCACAAGGCCAAGTTAAACCTCTATACCACCTGCAAGAATTCAGGGCCTCTAGACAACTATCACAAATGACTGCACTCTTTCATGCTGCTAAAGGGGTCAATATACTGTATTGAAAACTGAGGGTATGCAGACTTTTGAACATGGGTAATTTCGTTATTTTCTTTGTTGCCATGTTTTGCTTAATGATTGTGCCATTCTATTATGACCTACAGTTGAATATGACTCCTACGAGAACAAAAATAAAATATATTGTTTTGCCTGCTCGCTCGATTTTAGTGACGCTGTCAGGATTAGGAGCTCAGAACAGACGTTAAATCCAAACGCAGACAATGGAGTGGTGAGTATTAACAATAATGATGTTTATTGTAGTAGGTAATAATGAAAAATGAGAAGGGAAGACAGCTCAGGGGGGCAGAATCATGACAGTGCCCCTCCCCCGAAGGATGCCACAAGGTGGACCCCCTAGAGCCCCCGACTGCCAACGGTCGAACTCCCGGACGGGAGAGGAGTCCAGGAAGCGACGAACAACGCATGTCGGGTAGGCGGAGACCGATGAGGTGGAGGCAGCAGATGGCCCTTCTGGACGGGCGGGACCGTGCCCCCAGGTGGATCTGGAGGAGCAGGGGTCCGACAACGGTTGCCCTGGCGCCGGTTGGGACCTGGAATTCTCCCAAAATATATAGACATCATGACATCATTGTACAGGACTTGATACTGATCACAATTGGTCAGGACTGTAACAGTTTGAATTCAAACCCACCAATCATATGTTGACAAGAGATGCATTTTCTCTCCCATTTGGCAACTGCGGAGGATGTGGCTTTGGACTTGCTGAGTGGGGGAGTGGGGCGAGGCGAGGGCAGGCTGGCTGCCGTTGAGGTGGCGGGTCGCGACGGCGGTGCGGTGAGTGAGGTCGGCATGGTGGGGAGCTCAGGTGAGAGTGTGGGTGGTGATAGTGTGGGGCTGGGGTTTGAGGAGGCACGGGGAAGTCGTCGGAAGAAGAAGCGGGCACGGAAGAAAGAGGGTGTGGAGAGTAGTTCGGGAGAGGGTGATGGGCCGACACTGAGTAGTGGGGAGCAGGTGTTTAAGGTGGTTGTGGTGTTT
>JACXGM010012219.1:12894-24310 GCA_016801145.1 Umbra pygmaea | reverse complement strand
TGGCAATGTCTCGCTGGAAGATAATCCGAGCATGAAGTTCGTCCATTTTATTGTCTAGTGATTGAACATTTGCAAGTAAAATGCTCGGTAACGGTGGATTGCAGTATCTCGTCCGTGATCTGCATAGAACTCCTGCTCTCTTCCCTCTTCTCTTCCTCCTCCGTCGCCTGCGTGTGAGTAAACAAGTCGACCACGGCGGATATTCCAGTCACAGCAATCGCTCTGGTAAGTGGAAAAAAAGTCTGTATCCAGTGAATTACTTATATCCAAAAGTGCTAGTCGATCATACTGTATGAGCGACAGTGCAGAACGTGTAGAAATAAAAACTAAAAAAACAGTAATAAGCCAAAATCTGCATAGAGTGAGCGGAGCCATAGTCAATGCAACCATTCTCTACGGCGCAAAGGAAGTATCCCCTCCAAACAATACGGCGCAATGTGCCCTCCAAACAACATTTTCCTCCTCTTTCACCTTGCCAACAATAATTTCTACTTTACATTGAGTGAAGTTTCTTTTTTGGTTTTCCTTTCTGTGTTTGCCATGATTTCTCAATTAATGAATATTAATTTGGGGGGTTTCACTGAATATTCATGGCCAACTATGGGCGTTACATGAAGCCGCAAAAGCTGCGCCAGGTATTAGAGTTGATTGTGATTTATAAAGGGAAAACGGCTTTATAAATGAGGCCCCAGGTCTCTAAAGTGTGATTGTAGCATTAGGCTTGTTTAGTGTGATTGCCTATTCCTATCAGCTGGAGTTAATGAGAACCGGAGCTTTATAAGCTTAGGTGTCCAGAGGCATGGTGCGGTTCATTGTTTGTGACAATACCATCTTCTGTTACCTTGTGCGAATGTCAACTCTGTCTTCACCTTCAAGAGGCTCTGCTACACTGCCGGCGTATACTGCGTAATGTATTCATGAGTTTTAGTCCTGATGAGGTTTAAACCTATGTATTGTATGCAGAGTACGATGTCCATGACGCGCTACGTTAATGTGCTTTATTATTTCGTCCTTTGAAATATAAACCTATGTTAACAGTGTACTATTTCATGTCGATTAGTCCACCTAATGGACTGAGTGTTAGTTGCCTTGAAGAGCAGATGTTTGTAGTTCTGGATATTACAGTTGCCCTTAGTAAATAGAAGCTACTTTTGGCATAGTTTTTTGTTTTGACAAGACCATGACACTCTCACTACCATGCTTGACTGTAGACAAGACACACTTGTCTTTGTACTCCTAACCTGGTTGCCGCCACACACACTTGACACTTTCTGAACCAAATAAGTTTATCTTGGTCTCATCAGACCACAGGACATGGTTCCAGTAATATTTGCAGCAAACTGTTTGCAGGCTTGCTTGTGCATCATCTTTAGAAGAGGCTTCCTTATGGGACAACAGCCATGCAGACCAATTTGAGGCAGTGTGCGGCGTATGGTCTGAGCATTGACAGGCTGACCCCTCACCCCTTCAACCTCTGCAGTAATGCTGGAAGCACTCATTCATCTATTTCCCAAAAACAACTTCTGGATATGACGCTGAGCATGTGGTCTCAATCTCTTTGGATAACCATGCCAAGGCCCGTTCTGAGTGTAACGTGTCCTGTAAAACCACTGTATGGTCTTAACCACCATGCTGCAGGTTCAGGGTCTTTGCAATCTTCTAATAGCCTAGGCCATCGTTATGTGGAGCACCAATTCTTCATGAGGTGCTATGTTGAACTTCCAGTGACCAGTATGAGGGAGTGTGAGAGTGATAAAACCAAATTTCACACACATACCCCCCATTCACACCTGAGATCTTTTATCACTAATGAGTCACATGATTATTTGGGCCCAATTTGGACATTTTCATTTAGGGGTGTACTCACTTTTGTTGCCAGCGGTTTAGACCTTAATGGCTGTGTGCTGTGTTATTTTGAGGGGACATCAAATTTACACTGTTATACAAGCTGTACACTCACTGATTTACTTTTTAGCAGTCTCATTTCTTCAGTGTTTACAAAAATGTGTTGGGTGTACTCACTTTTGTGAGATAGTGTACTTCTTATAATGTATGTGGCAATATCACACAGTGAGGTTCATGTTGCCAATATTTTTTGTTCTTTTTGTAGGACTGCTGTCAACATTTTGCATACATTTTAGAAACTAGAGATGCTATTATATTTCTTTAGTTTCCCGGTGTAATACATTCTAATTATTTTATTTAAACAGTCTATGGTAACGTAAGATGCTTACTAAAGGTATAAAACACCTCATTTACATTTAGATGAGAAATAATTTGGTTTCTTGTCAACCAAATGCAGATTAGGTCAGTGGTATATTTTTTCACAGGCATTGCAGCCTAAAGGTCTCTGAGTCACTCTGGGTAGCTTCAGCATTCCTCTCTTTTTTTGCTTTTTGAGTAGATAACATGAGAAAATGACCTCCATTATGCAGACTTTAGTTGTACAAAAACATAATGACTATTTCCTGAAGGCGTCATTAAAACCATATTGATGGCTGTGTAGATATGAAGGGACTTATGATAAACAATATGTAAATGTCCATAGACTTGGACGTGCTAATGGAGTTTTAATAGTTATAATTATCTCTTTAGCCCCTCAATTTCATTTTTGTTTATTAATCAATGTAATATTTTAGAGAAAGGAACATATTTGTATTCATAATTACTTGGACCTTTATCATTATTCATGTGATGTGTACATGAAAAAATTAAACATCTATTTATTTTTGGCAATTATTTACTTTTAATGTCATACAGAATAATGGCTTTGCTTTAATGTGGAAACCTTATTAGTACTTGGAACATAACTCAGTTGGAATATTAGTCATCAGTCAACAATCATGATCAAGTAAACATTTTTATAAGGAATCATTTTCCAGAATACAACACTTGCTTCCATCTGTGCACATATAGTGATAGTGATCACAAACATTACTGGAGAACAAATAATACTCCAAAGTATAATAAGCTTAAATAGTAATACACACAAAATGGTACATTATGATATACTTAGTTATATATTGCTAATATGACAACAAAATATGATGTGAAATTATTCAATAATAGTTATGGTACTGAACATTTACAACCAACATGAAATTGGTAAAATAAATCTGTTCATATACATCAGATCATATACATCCATGGAGGTAAAGAAAGCAAGGCGGCATCAATTAATTCTCAGGAGGCTGAAGAAATTTAGGCTTTCTAGAAGAGCTTTCAGTATATTATATAGGGGCACCATCGAAAGTGTACTGACAGGATCCATCACAATCTGGGTCCTCACTACACCCCCTGGATGGCACCAGGTGTCGCAGGAAACAAATAAGATCATTGCTGAAGCTAGCCATCCAAGCCACAGTCTGTTCCAGACCTTCGGTCCACTACACCATCAGTACACAAGCATCCTGTCTAAAACAGACAGAATGCCCAACAGCTTCTTCCCACAGACCATCAGGCTGCGTAATTTAACACATGGGGCCCTATTTTAACGATCTAAGCGCACGGGGTGGCATGGCGCAAGTGCGCTTTGGGTGTGTCCAAATCCACTTTTGGCTAGTTTGACGCTGGAAAAAAGGGTCCATGCGCCAGGCGCATGGTCTAAAAGGGTTGTACTAAGTGTCTTCATTAATTTATATGTGTGTTTTGGGCGTGACATTGCATTAAAGCAATCAGAGATTCATCTCCCATTCCCTTTAAGAGCCAGGCGCATTTGTACCTTTCGCGCATTTCTATTATGACGGCGGATTTGCACCGCAATATTTTTATTTGTAATCTTTTGCATGTTTGTGTGCGGCTGCGCTTCCCTGTGTGTATGCAACAAGCATAGTGTGCACGCACTGTGCATACGCATAGGTGCATTGGACCCATTTGCTTTTAAAATACCAATGACATACTGTGCCATTGACTTTAGACCAGGTTTTTGTTGGTCAATGTCGCGATCACTTTTCGATGCCTCAAGATAGCAATAGACCCAGAATTATCCTGAACACACCTGCCTGTTAGACCAGCACACCCATGGACACAAAAATGGCCGCAGGTGCACTTGCTATTTAAATGACACGGGCACCGGACGAGAAATTGACAACTGCGTCGGTCTTAAACCAGCAAAGACACCGTGCTTCCCTCCCTCATGTCCGCCTGAGACAAGAAATATCTCTAGTGTGTGTCTGGAAAAAATGCCTCAGATGATGCAAAACAACGATTGGCCATTTTGCACCTTCATGCAAACAGATTTATATGTTGAATTTGTAACATACGCACAGTATGTATATACAGGCTGCTCTGAAAAAAGACATGGTGGAAATTTCAAGGAGCACAGTACAACAATATGTGAACAAGAATTAGTTGCATGGCTGAGTTGCCGGAAAGAAGCCTTTACAAAAATGTGCCACAAAAAGGCCTTGTTACAATATGCCTGACAATACCTAGACACGCCTCACATCTTCTGGCACACTGTAATTTGAAGTGATGCAACCAAAATAGAGCATTTTGGGTCACAACCATAAGCGCTATGTTTGGAGAGGGGTCAACAAGGCTTATACTGAAAAGAATACCATCCCCACTGTGAAGCATGGTGGTGGCTGATGTTTTGGGGCTGTGTGAGCTCTAAAGGCACCATGTGAAAATTGATAGCAAGATGAATGCAATACTGGCAGACAATTTTCATTCTTCTGCGTGAAAGCTGTACATGGAATGCTCTTGGACTTTCCAGCATGATAATGATTCTAAGCACAAGGCCAAGTTCACCCTCCAGTGGTTTCCGCAGAAAAAGGTGAAGGTTCTGGAGTAGCCATCACAGTCTCCTGATCTTAATAGCATCATGCAACTCTAGGAAGATCTCAAACATAAGGTTAATGCAAGACGACGACACAGGACTGATGGTAAGGCTCACCTTATTGTCCAGGACAAGGTGTTTTCCGGCCCAAACAATCGGAAAGGGGATTCATCTGAGAAAATGTCTTTACCCTTAGTCCTTAGCAGTCTAATACTTGTAACTTTTGCAGAATATCAGTCTTCTTTGCTGCCCTTCTTGACACAAGGCATTCCTCCAAAAGTCTTCGCCTCACTTTACGTGCAGATGCATTCACACCTGCCTGCTGCCATTACTGAGCAAGCTCTGCACAGGTAGTGCCCCAAACCCACAGCTGAATCAACTTTAGGAGCTGGTCCTGGCACTTTCTGGAGTTTCTTCTTCACAACAATTGATCCTCTCTTCTTGAAGTTCTTGACGATCCAATAAATGGTTGATTTAGGCACAATCTTACTAGTAGCAATCTCCTTGCCTCTGAAACCCTTTTTGCGCAAATCAATGATGATGGCACATGTTTCCTTGCAGGTAACCATGGTTGACAAAGGAAGAAAAATGATTTCAAGCACCACCTTCCTTTTTAAAGCTTCCAGTCTATTATTCTAAATTGATCAGCATGGCAATTTAGTAAATTGCCCTGCTGATGTACAGCCCCTGGTGATACTTCGAGCAAAGTTTCATGTTGTGTCAAGCCTTCTTAGTGTTTTAAAAATAGCAATTTTGACACTATCGTATTAGTGCCCCTATTACTTCCATTCAAAAGGCGATTTAACCGAAACCAAAAATACGGAAAATCATAAAAGTGGCATTTCCCTCCTACTTATGTTTTTAAACAAAAGTTTGACTTGGGTACATTAAAAAAGACCTTAGGTTGCATTTTGGCGAGAGTTACGCTTTAATCTCCAGAAATATTTCCACTGCATTTCAGCCCTGCCGCAATAGGACCAGCTTCGATCATGTCAGTGATTGTCATTTTAACACAGGTGAGTGTTGATGAGGACAAGGCTGAGCATTGAGCACATTGTTTTGAGGACCATTGAGCACAT
Organism: Umbra pygmaea; assembly: GCA_016801145.1. NCBI lineage: Eukaryota > Metazoa > Chordata > Actinopteri > Esociformes > Umbridae > Umbra > Umbra pygmaea. The sequence continues at coordinate 18,451 of JACXGM010012219.1, read as the reverse complement.
TGTTTATGTACACAGAGTTTACTAAAAAGAAAGGTTTTGTACAACTCACCTAAGCAGTTGGTGTTTCTGCTGGCTCCCATTTTGCCAGTCAAAAAGTGTAAATTTTTATAATACGGAAGTGGAAAGACAATCAATGCACCATAAATTTGCCTCGACAAGGTGGTCCTCGCAAGATTTCTGACAGAGGAGTGAAAAGAATAATCAGAAGAGTTGTCCAAGATCCAAGGACCACTTGTGGAGAGCTTCAAAAAGAACTGCAATTAGCAGGTACTGTTGTCTCTAAGAAAACAGTAAGTAATGCACTCCACCACCATGGCCTGTATGCACGCTCACCATGCAAGACTCCATTGCTGAAAAAAAAGCATGTTGAAGCCCGTTTAAAGTTTGCTGCACAACATTTGGAAAACCCAGTGAAATACTGGGAGAATATAGTGTGGTCAGATGAGAGCAAAATTAAACTGTTTGAAGAATGTTTGTGTGGAAGAATGGGCCAAAATCACACCAGAGCAATGCATGCGACTAGTTATATACAAGAGGCGTCTTGAAGCTGTCATTACCACTAAAGGATTTGTACAAAGTATTGAATGTATATCAGTAGCGTGTTCAATACTTTTTCCATGTGTCATTTCACATTATTACATAACTTAATATCTGAACTTATTTGTTTTGGTTTCTTTGTACGTATGAATTACTTGGGTTGTTTCCAACAGCTGGTGAAAAGTTCATGTCAATACTACCTTTGGAAATATATTTACTGAGAACAATAGTGACATGTTCAATACTTATTTCATCCACTGTGTACACACACACACACATATATATATATATATACATATATATATACATATATATATACATATATATATATATACACACATATATATATACATATATATATACACACATATATATATATATATATATACACACACCAAACAGCCATAACATTATGACCTATGCCTAGTATTGTGTGTCCCCCTTTTAAAACAGCAGCCCCATACGCAACATTCTGTGATGCACTGTGTTCTGACACCTTTCTATCAGAACCAGCATTAACCTTTTCAGCAATTTGAGCTACAGTAGCTCATTTGTTGGATTTGACCACATTTCACCACATCTAACGCATCAGCTTTGAGGACAAAATAAAGAAGCAGGAAAATTGGGCAAGCTTAAGGATTTGAGTGACTTTGACAAGGTGAGATGTAGCTGTACATGACAGTATTTCTAGGTGGCACCAAAGAGTATTTGGAGAATGCAACCACAATGGAAGCTTCTGAAAGTTGGCCACCCAATAGTAATAAAGAAATTGCAAGCTCTCCACTGAATTTGCACCTCTGAAGTAAAGATCTACTGAATCTATGTACCTTTCCTCCCCAAATAAAAGTAACCCCCTGATTAATTTACCTAAAAAGATTTGGGCAAGAACAATGGGATAGACTGAAAAAGGTAATGGAATTTTGGCAAACGATTAAATTGAAAAGCATTTATCTTGCCTATGAGTGACAGGTAAATTACCCCACCTCTGAAACCACAAACGCCATGCTACGTGAGCCTAACTGTGACTTGGAATCTTCCATGGCAAGAGGTTTTCATGCAGATCAATGAGCAAGACTTACAGCTGGCAATGCAAACTTATATCAAACACAATTTGCTTACAGTTCAGCTCACGTAGCACAGAGTTTGTGGGTTGACTGGTCAAGTCTCTTTTCCGAAGATGGCGCCTGGCTGTATACACGAACAGTAATGTCTTTTAAACTATATTTCTAATAAACTGTCTGTACACTTACAAAGTTCTCAATGCTTCGGTTTGCATGTAGGGATCCTTATTATGCTACCGTGGAAGTGTGGTGCTATTTTGAGCCTTGTTAGTGCTATATAATAGCAATTTATTTTTACTTCATCCATGCCCACACAACTAGCGTTATAAGGTAATTATCAGTTCGCACAAAAACTGGGCACATACGATTAGCATGAAAACATATCCCAGAGAATGGTCAACTCTGTACCAATGTGTTATTAACCCCTAGGTTAATTTTGCGCCGGAGTTGTCCTGCATTGCGTTGCTGCATTGCAGGACAAGCTACATAATGATACTCAGTCGTTCAAGCCTGTCTAGGGCTTCCTCAACTTTTTCTGGACCTCCAGCATGAGGCAGCATTAATTGGCATAGGGCTGCCTGTTACGTTCAGTGGGTGTAGTTGAGAGAGGGAGGCAGGCAGATTTGTTGTCAACAGTTTTAATGATGTGAGATCCAGAAAAGCCTATACAGGATAACAGGTTGCAGGGTACAACCAGAGCGAGTTTCAACACTTCTCCATATATACATATATAGCGGACATATACTCTGCTTTCAGTCACGGCCGAACATAACCTAACATGCAATCCACAGTGGCATGGAACACTGATAGCCTCAGAAAAATATAAGAGCGTCAACTACGAACTCAGGCCGACTCACTTTTCACAACTCAGACATCCCTGTGTAGCTCCCGGATCTTCAGAACGTAACAATATAATATTGAACCGTGCCCTCCTCTCGTTCACCTAGACAGATATAGGGACCGATTTACCAGCTGGAAGTAATCTGATAATCAGGCGCAGTCAGTCCCTATCAGTACCAGGTGAAAGAGAGGAAGGCGCTACATTGTACACAATGGAACACTCAATCATACATACGAGCTAACATATTCAACAGTACATACGCACTGGACTAGATAAACACCAATATACCCATGAAATAACAATAAACAGAAATACTTAATATATATTTAAAAAGTCCACTCTGGGACTCCTGTTACACTGCCCGGGATTTGGGATGAGTCTAATTATTTACCTTGCCACGTCGCTCTCCAGCAACTCCTTGTTTGTAGATCGGGAGCCTGCAAATTCAATCGATGAAACATGTATGTGCACCTTACCATCCCACATCTGTCCAAAGAGTTGCAAAGCTGCTGACAACGCAGTTTCAGTGGAGATTTGGACTAGACCAGTTGGGTGCGGAAAAAAATTTCAGCTTTTTCACCACCTGTGAGTTTGCAGGTTTGTTGTGTTAGGGTCATATTGGTGATGTTTGTCAGCAGCTGAAAGCCCATCCATGGCTGCAGAGAAGACATCCAGAGCCGCTTATATAGACTTTTTCATCTGGACAGCGAAAGCAGCCAAGTGGGACTGAAGTTGGGACTCCAGCGTAACTGGACGATGTTCAGTGGTGGCAGGTGCAAGGCCAGAATCGGCACCATCTCACTCTTTGTCAGTGGAATCAGAAGGGACAGCTGCAACATGTTTTTTTTCTCTTTAAAATGTGCAGCATTTAAAAGAAAGGGGAAGTTACAAAATTTGTAAAAGAAATGTGCAATGGTAGAAATGAGAAAACTATGTGAAAATGTATAACAGTTAGCAAAAACGCAGGAGCATCATCCACGTGTGACCACTCTGCTCACATGCTCAAACCAGAACATCAGAGATGCTCTTCTGCATACATTAGTTGTAACAAGTGATTATTTGAGTTACTGTTTTCTGTCTATCAGCTCAAACCAGTCTGGCCAGTCCGGCCATTCTGCCTGACCTCTGCCATCAACACAGAATTTTCACCCAGAGAACTTCTGCTTATTGGATATTTTCTCATTTTTCTGTAAACCATACAGATTGTTGTGCAGGAAAATCCTAGTAGATCAGCACTTTCTGAAATACCCAAAACAGCCCATCTGCACCAACAACAATGCCACATTCAAAGTAACTTTCTTCCCCATTCTGATAGGATAAGAAAGTGGACAAGAGAGTCTGCACATATTCTTGATTGACCCATTCCACCTGCCCGTTGGACCGAGGCCTGTACCTGGGAGTGAGGCTGATTGTGGCCCCGGTTTTCTCCAGGAAGGCTTGCCATAACCAAAACATAAACTGCAGGTTGGAGAGGATGTCCTCCGGATTTCCAAAGTGCCAGACAGTGTTGGGATGCCAGAGACTTTGAAATGTAGACCTGCCCACAACCCTTGTACAGTTCGTAAATACACATTAACACACCATGCGCTATATGATACTAAACCACACTTGTAAACAAAATAATTCAACCCACATTACAATTCAGGTTTATTGTCAACATTTACAGAATCTCAGCTGTATGCAATGAAGTAATCAAACAAAATCAATTGAAATAGCTCAACATAACAAATGCTTCTAGCGGTTTCCCGGATTTCTACTGCAAATGCAACTGATAATGACCACACTGCTCTCTGTTTTTGCATCTGCATTTTTGATTTTGCAAAAGAACAATAATAAATTAACTACAATCAAAGATCAAAATCAGTTAAACTAACTGATTTGCATATTTTAACGTGGTTAACTAATACTCTATTGTGCACAGATGCATTGCTGCACCTGTCAGTCTCTGCCCTGGTACCTACCACCACCATCACAGCAGCCTCTTTCTCTGTCTCGTCATTCCCAGCATCACCTGCACATACCAGTTTTCCTTACACAAACATGTTCTGAGGGCAGTAAGATTATGATTGGTTCATTTGAATACTGAATCAAAATGGAGAAGAGGGGAAGGAGAGGCGGGAGTTCAGGACCATTTTAAACTGGAGAGGACAACAAATTTAAATACTTATGAAAACTGATATGTGCGCATCACCTGTGGCTGCTTTCATATGCAGAACAGAAAAATAAAAACATAGTACATTTATTATTTTACTGGGTTCCATTACAACCTTCGGAGTCCTCTCTTCAGCAGAGTTGTGAGCCGAGCTGCTATGGAGTTTGGTAAAAATTGGCAAAGTAAAACAGAAGACAGATGCAGTCAGGTCTTGGCCGGTCCCCACCACCCTCAAGTATCTGCGAAGCTTCCTGGGCTTGGCCAACTTATGCCGAAGCCCAGGAAGCTCTGACTGTGCAAGAGCTGAATGTGTCCGTCTTTTATTTCTCAATGTAGACACCCTGGGGGCTAATCCGATACCCAAGGAGAAATAAATCTGTTTGAATACACTTCTCCACCTTCACGTACAGCCGGTGTTCCCTCAGTCGCTTCAGGACTACCCTCATGTGACGCACATGTTCCTGGAGTGTACCTGAGTACATTTCATCAATATACACAATTACCTGTCTCCCCAGCATGTCCCGGAAAACACATCCTCCAAGACTGAGTGGAACACATGTATGACTGGAACAAGGTGCAGTGGTTAGTTCGTAGGGCCTTTGTAGTGGGAAATTAATGTTTATAAGATCCAAATAGTGACTCCTTCAACAGCTGGTTTCTCATCCCTCCTGGGATGAATTAAGATTCATGGAAAGGGGGAAACCCCAATGTATGTCACACATTTAAATCTGTACCTACGTGTTTTTTGGTTGTGATCCACCCATAACGGGAGTTTGGTAGTATTACTTGTAAAGGTTATGTTGTCTCCACGGGGTTCTAGGACAAATGCCTGCTCCCCCTCTGGAAGATATTCAAATGTTATAACCCAGTCCTTTGTGACAGCCCGGATGCGCCGAGGCGCCATGGTGATGTTTAATCTAAGTGTTAATGTACTATTTGTTTCCTCCTATCCCAGCCAGTGAATTG
>JACXGM010012219.1:0-12794 GCA_016801145.1 Umbra pygmaea | reverse complement strand
GCATTTATTAAGCATTTCTCGGTTCTTAACCCAAACTATTGCAAAAGGGAAAAGGAAATATATCATTTATTAATGTATTAATTTATTGTGCATATTAATGGTATCCTTTTACTCCCGACTACACCTTGCTCAGTATTCGTAAATTCCAGATGTTGTGCGGAATGCTGTTTTCCACTTGTCACCTGCCTGTATCCAGATTTTATTAAATTTTTTGCTTGAGGGCCACGTTGAGTTTTTGAAACCAAGTGAAGGGCCGCATACTATAGCTATGCTTGAAAAAATTGAAAATGTACACCCCCCCCACACACACAGCCTAAAGAAAATAAATGTTTAATTTTCTAACACCATTTCCTTGTTGGACTTCTCAGAATTTAGTAACTACTGTTTGTTTCAAGATCATTTAGCCTACTTGCCGACAACTACAAATCCATACAATAGCACATAAATCATATGAATAAAAAAAAGTTTTTCGAATATAATAAACCCTTCAAGGTCAAAATGTAGGCCTATGACAGGGTCATACTTTGTCCTACTGTGAAGTGACTTATAGTTTTGGATTCAGAAGCCGTTTTTTTATTTAACATTTTAGAGAATGCAATAGATTAATCTTTTGTATATGATCTTGATCACCATGTGATATGTTGTCCTAAATATCATTTGATCAAATTGAGCCGACTGAAGATGAAAACATACACTGACTGGCACGGGTGCATGCTAAATGCTTTTTATAATTTTGGATTTGATCCACAAGCAGACACATTTTGTCTGGTCTAACCCACTCAATCAATGAACCAATGACGTGTTACCACGTCTATCAGTATCTGAAACCCATATTTAATTCTGACCAGCAGGTTGCACAAGTGAGTTCAAAGCATCAATACATTTAATTTATATTTCTGCCCAATTTGATGTAAGTCTCACTTTCCCATCACTAGCACTCACTACCCTATTCTTGATGTCCTCTTGAGGTCTCCTTCGCACTCATCATGGTGTGTTTTGTAGTCAACCGTATGGGTAACACTGACCTGGTTTTTAATCTGTATTCATCAGAGTCCTACTCAAACTGTTTCCTAAAGATCTTATGTACCTACCTGATTCAACTTACCTACTTCATTTAACAAATTAAACTTTGTGGTCACTTATTTTTGCACCTGCACTAACTCCTTTGGAATATGGAATTAGTAAATATAAACCTCTTATGTCCCTTAAAAAAAGACTGGATTCATGGTGAACACAAATATTTTATAATTGGCCAAGGGGTTCAGTTACAAGCAGCACTGTATGGTGTTACTGTACCTAAAATTCACAAAAGTAATTAAGCAAATTCCCTTCATGACATATGAACCAATCCTCATTGAAACCACGTCACATTCTTGTCCATCATATTTAAAATACAGTTGTCCCATCATGGATATTTTCAAAACGTCTTCTCTTCTTAAGGTCACTGCTTAAATATAGTTTTTTGAGTTCAGGGTATTAAAATTAACCAAGTTAAGATGAAGGCAGATAAAACGTTATTGGTATTATGATGGTAAAAATATTGTATGTCATATGCTTCATTAATAGCAGGTATATTCTGAACAGTAAAAAGCTCACAATGCCAGAGTACAGGGAAAGAGTCTGTAACTGGTTTGGGAAAAAGGTGATTTATCAGGTTTAAACAGATGCCCTCTTCATAGGCCTCTTGCTATGCAGATAACTTGAGTCCGCAATCACATCCTCGGCTGTAGAAAGCCATTTCCCTTCACACTTCATCAACTGTCTTACCTGCATGCGTTTGCATTTGCCACTCGCTTTCACAATTTTTACAGAGTAACAGACCTCTGCACCCCATCTCATTTGTGCTCTGGATAAATCTGGTGCCCGCCTATCAGGCAAGGCAGATGGGCAGTTGTTATTTTCCTGCTGAGATAACACTGTATGTAGGCAGGGGAACAGTGATTTTCCATCCAAAATATAAAACAATTGTGTGCGGTTCTGTTTATTCAAATGTGCCATTTTGTACCTCAAACTGCCTCTGATGGAAAGGTTTGTATCCAAACTTAAAAAGCAAATGTCATCAATGACACTTCGAAATGGGCAAAGTGTAAGATGTTACATATTGTGTACTGTCTGCTGAACACTCAGATAAAAAATATTCATTACATAAATTAAAAAAGCAAGTTCTGTACAGCTATTGGCTGTTAATGATATTTCATCAAATTAGGGCAAAATAAATATATTAGCCAATGACAATATAGAGGAAATGGAATCTCCAAAGCATATCATTGGTGAACAAAAGGAAAAAGGACAAAAATGTTCTGCATAGAGATTACTATTAGAGATAAACACTAACGACAATCCCTTTTCACTGCCAATCAAGGCTTTTTATCCCAGTTTTAATGAAATCCATATTACTTTATCTTCTCTCAGAAATGCCCATGTTAGAAATGCAGGGCCCATCTACAGGATGAGTGATTACAGCCAGAGACAAAGAAAAATTTTGAGACCAAACCAGGCATCAAATGAAAGTAGTCGAGAAATACAGTCAAGTTTGTCAGATTATATTTATATACTCCTAAGTACCATGAATCAAAACAGTTCTCTTCTTCATTGATTAAAGAAGAGGGACCATTTTAATAATCAAGCCAGATACTTAGCACAAGTGGCTTGGAGAAGGCTGGGCTACTGTATGTTGCCACACCTAATCTTTTCTTGTTAGATGTATTTCAAAAGTAAACCATTAGAACACGAGGCAGTTGCGTAAATGTAAACTGAAAAAATGTGCGGCCAAGAAGACATATGTATTCCCTTTATCAGTGTTAGCACATTGTGTTCTTGGACATTATTTTTATTAGTTCAAAGACAGTTAATGTACCTTTGCACTAATTCATTTTCTGATTTCCAACCTTTTCCTCTTTAACATTCCCCCGTCACGTATAAATCATTGAGATTTAAATTAATTGAGCATATTGACATAATAAATGCACTTGTAAATAGTACATCAAATTCAGGATGTACAAATATACTGTACATAACATGTGTATTAATGGTAATATATTTACAAATGTCCTTATAAATGTTTGATTTTAACATAGATTTGATAAAAAATTAGTGCATAAATACATTCTACAATTTATAAATAGAAAACACAATGCAAAAATAAATGTAAAATCCACAAACAAATGCCTCATGACTTGCAAATAAAAAGCACGATGCATAAACTTAATTGACAAACAATTTGTTCATTTTGCATTTTTGGATGATATGATATTTGTGGATTAGTTTCTACTTGTTTTCGAAATGTAGACTAGAAGTTTTGCAATGTTAAATACTACAAGAAATGTGCAAAAGACGATTCTAACGATTATAGAATAAAAAAAAATCATAATTAAATCATTAACCTATCCTATTTTCTGTTTTTAGCAAAAGTAAACATCCAGAGAGCCTCCCCATTCGAATGGAATGGTTTGTTACTGTCCCCAAACCAGGCGCGAACAGTACTTGCTAGCAGTGAACTGCGGGTGAGGATCGCCGGTGGGCATGAAAGTTTTCCTTAAATGAGAATTACAGGTGATTTCAAAACGTAGCTCTGTTATTTGGATATCTGGAGTGCTGTCAGTAGCGAGAAAAACTCAATCTGTATTGCCAAAACTGTGTTATCCTCCTGCTGCAGTTTACACCCTTTACCCCCTTTACGGGCAAGTTTTAAAACTTGCTTTTAGCCTCTAAACATGTTTGAAATATCATTACTAGTGCATAGCCATGTGCAGTGATTCCTTATAGTGAATACAGCAAATCTGACAAATCAGCCAGTGTACATACCTCTGTTTATTTCCCATTTTCCAGTGAAGTCCACAATAGTTGATTGTTGAAATCATACAATGCAATATTCCAAAATGTATTTTTCTCGCAAAAAAGGCTATTACCGTCGTAGTTTTATCAAACATATGGTTAAACGTTGTGCCTAGGGCATTTGAAACACAGATACGCGTTTCCCAGAGAGGTTGGAGGGGGGTGTCTGTTTTTTCCCTTCCCAAAACCGAAGTTAAATCCTGACAAGTGTTAGTTAACGTTAACGTTTCGTAGCATACCGGTTGTTGATACGCTAACACACGCTGCTTATGAATACAACGTGATACTCGCGTAGTCCGTTTGCTTTGTAATAATTATAGAAGTGAATAGAGACCTACCCAGCTTTGCATGAACAGTGTTGCTCCTTGATATTGTTAGTCCCAGCCTCAGTCTCGATTATTAGGATATGCGGTGGTTCATTTTTTGACTGTGACCGGTATGCTTTTGCCTCTATTTGGATGCCTTGTGTTCCTTGAATTTCACCTGTATGTCTTCAATATAGCCATTGAACGCATATTGCAGCCCTGTTAGCCTACTTCCATCTGAAACTTTATTTGCTTTATAAAAGTTTGATAAAATTTCAGCAGGAAGAGCTGTCACAGCATAAGCCATGTTGATACCAAACCAGAGCCCAGATGAAGTTGTCAGACGTAGCAACAGTAACTAAGGGGGGTGGGGCTTAGCCAAAGGTAAATTCTGCAAGTTCTCCCACTTAAAAAGATGGGAGAGGCCTGTAATTCATCATAGGTACACTTCAACTATGAGAGACAAAATGAGAAAAAAAATTCCAGAAAATCACATTGTAGGATTTTTTATGAATTTATTGGTAAATTATGCGGGAAAATAAGTATTTGGTCACCTAAAAAAAAGCAAGATTTCTGGCTCTCACAGACCTGTAACTTCTTTAAACTTCTTTAAGAGGCTCCTCTGTCCTTTATCATTACCTGTATTAATGGCACCTGTTTGAACTTGTTATCAGTATGAAAGACACCTGTCCATAACCTCAGTCACACTCCAAACTCCACTATGGCCAAGACCAAAGAGCTGTCAAAGGACACATGAAACAAAATTGTAGACCTGCATCAGGCTGGGAAGACTGAATCTGCAATAGGTAAGCAGCTTGGTGTGAAGAAAACTGTGGGAGCAATTATAAGAAAATGGAAGACATACAAGACCACTGATAATCTCCCTTGATCCGGGGCTCCACGCAAAATCTCACCGCGTGGGGTCAAAATGATCACAATAACTGTTTTTCTGCAAAGGGATCAGGACGACTGATCCGTGTAAAGGAAAGTATTATTGGGGTTATGTATTGTGAGATTTTGAGTGAAAACCCCTTTCCATCAGCAAGGGCATTGAAGATAAAACGTGGCTTTCAGCATGACAATGATCCCAAACACACCCCGGGCAACGAAGGAGTGGCTTCGTAAGAAGCATTTCAAGGTCCTGGAGTTGAATGTCCATGTTGCCCAGTGACAGCCCCAAAACATCACTGCTCTAGAGGAGATCTGCATGAAGGAATGGGCCAAAATACCAGCAACAGTGTGTGAAAACCTTGTGAAGACTTAAAGAAAACATTTGACCTCTGTCATTGGCAACAAAGGGTGTATAACATGTTATGTCCCCCAGTCTAAGTATCAATATAATGTGTGCCCTGGTTTTTGTTAGTGTTCTATCTGCTATGGTTCTGCCATGTTCTCTGTGTTCTTTTCAGTCTGTCTATTCCCCACAGGTGGTGCAAATCCTCAATTAGCCCAAATCATCACTCATCACTGACTCCTCCCTTCCGTTATCCCATACACTTGGATACAGCAATCAACAGCTATCCCATCATGCCATTCCCCTGTATAAAATGGCCATTTGGTTTGTTCATTCTCTCTCTGCCTCACTCAGGTTTGGTCTAAACCAGATTAGATCTGTATTGTAATTTTGTAGTGGTTGAGGCCGCGTTGACTCTCTCGCTACTCTCTGACTTTGGTTTGTGTGTGAGCTTGCTGCTCACTTGGTATGTAGGCTCTGGTCTGTGTGTGTAGAGTTTTGGTGTGTAGTTGATACCACACTTGGTAACCTGTCTAGAGTTTTATTGTGCATTTAGTGTGTGAGAGCTTTGTGTGAGAGTAGATAGGCCTATTTTATGAGTGGTAGTTTCATCTGTGTTAAGATTGCATTTTCATTATCATTATTGATCACTAACACTTTGTTTCCTATGTTTTCCCAGAGTGGGGGAGGAACATGTGGGAGTGTTAGACCAGATGCCCATGGGCATACTCCCTCGTAGGGATACTCCCTTATATATACACATTAGGCAAGATCTGAGCAGCCCACTCCCCTGTACTTTGGCTAGGGCACCTTGATCGAGTGCCAGTTAGGTTAGTTTGTGTGTGTTAGGTAAGAACAGGTTAGGGGTGGGGAACTTTGTATTTTTTCTTTACTTTGGGTCCGCTAAGCCTCTACCCCCATTTTACCTTGACTAAATTAAAAGGTCCATTGTGAAAAGGTACATTGCGGTCAGTGTCCTTGCTTGCACCTACGACCTCATACCTCTTTTGCTGGCTGCAGGCTGGCCCTGGACAGTGGTTTTGACATCCCAGTTCCCTCCTGGGGAGCAGAATGTAACAAAGTATTGAGATGAACTTTTGTTTTTGACCAAATACTTATTTTCCAACATCATTTACCAATAAATTCATAAGAAATCCTACAATGTGATTTTCTGGATGTTTTTTTTCTCATTTTGTCTATCATAGTTGAAGTGTACCTATGATGAAAATTACAGGCCTCTCATCTTTTTAAGTGGGAGAACTTGCACAATTGGTGGCTGACTAAATACTTTTTTGCCCCACTGTACCTCTGTTTATTTCCCATTTTCCAGTGAAGTCCACACTAGTCTATTGTCGAAGTCATACAATGCAATATTCCAAAACTATTTTTTTCTCCAAAAACAACAATTTTCCATATTTGCCACATGTCCATAAACTAATGTAGCAACATTGATTGGCTGTAACCTGACACTTGCCTTCACAGCATCCAAGAGTTCAAGATTTATCGTGCGTGAGCATAGGTAACTAAGCAACAGTGTAGACTTAGTCTGTGAGCTGCCAAAGTAGGGGTGTCAGGTTACATGGCTGACTTGCTACTAGTCATTATATGGACATAACCACGGCAAATCGTTATTTTTTTGCGGGAAAAATATGTTTTGGAATATTGCATTGTATGACTTCGACAATCAACTATTGTGGACTTCACTCGAAAATGGGAAATAAACAGAGGTATGAACACTGGCTGCTTTGTCAGATTTGCTGTATTCACTATAAGGAATCACTGCACATGGCAATGCACTAGTAATGACATTTCAAACATGTTTAGAGGCTAAAAGCAAGTTTTAAAACTTGCCCCGTAAAGGGTCTAAACTGCAGCAGGAGGATAACACGGTTTTGGTAAAACAAATTGTTTGAGTTATCTTGCTACTGACAGCCCTACAGCTATCCAAACAACAAAGCTACGTTTTGAAATCGCCCAGAATTCTCCTTTAAACAAAAAAAAAGACAGGAGAGTGGGTGTAGTACGTGATTGGTGGAAATGAACTTGTTAGCTTTGTCCAGAGTGAAATAGGCTTCTTTTTCTCGGCTAACATTAGCCAGTTAAAAATATCTTCACAAACCTTTAGCAAGCTATTGATACGTAATCAGTTGTCCGTGGCCCTGCCTGGTACCAGGCTCAACAGATGTACTGTAGATTCAGGCTCAGCAGCCCTGTCCCCCTAACCAGCCCGATTCACAACTGATGGTGACGTCACTTTGTATAATTGCAGGTGGTCTTTGGGAATTTGTTTTTGTATTATTATGAAAAGAAAGAAAAACTATTAAATTCTTTTCAATGATAAGAATTTAAACACTATTTATTTTTCCAAATATGATCATTACAGTACTGTATATAAAAAACTGCTGATGTGGCTAAGTCTGTATATGTCAGCCAATATTAAAACAATACCTGCTTTTCATGTTTTCCATGGCTTTGATGCAGACTGAAATTTGGTCATTTACTGACATCTAGTCAGATGTTATATCATTCTGTTGATGATCGTGTTAACTTATTTAATTTAAGAGATGAATGTACAGCTCTGGTAAAAGAGACCACTACTATGTACTGAGCAGTGGTCCGGAGAGTGTACGACAGCAGAAGTAATAAATATTATAAAATATGGCATGGAAAAATACTTTTAAAGGTGCATTGAATTCTGCTACATCAGATGTAGAGTGGATAAAGTGACCAGAGAATGTCAGGGCTCAAGAAATGATTTGTGATCAATGTTCCATGTTGATCAGCCGAATGGCCTGCGGAAAGAAACTGTTTTTTAATCTGGTAGTCCAGATTGCAGTGGGTTCATACATTCTTCCAGTGCTGTATATATAAGTTTAATTTATTGTATTTATTTTATTCTGAAGGGAAAACTAGGAATCCACTAATGTAGCTGGCTTCTTAAGGAAACTTTAATGAAGATTATAAACACTATAATCCAGATGTAAAATATAAAAATTTGCCAACTAAATAAATGTGTCTGTTACAAGAAAAAAGTGTTACTGGTGACCATGATTGATATTTTCTTTACTCTTTCTTTGTTTTATAGGTCACTGTTAAGATATGAACTCTATTTACCTGATCATTTGGTCTTAATTAGGGACTTCCCAAAACTTGTGAATTCAACAAGTAACTAAAAAGTAACTGTAAAAGTAACTTTACCCAACACTGTAGTGAGGCCATTAATTACTTTAAAAAGTAACTAGTAACTTTAATTAGTTACTTCTCCAAAATGTAACTACGTTACCTTCTGCGTAACTTTTTATTGAAAGTAACTACATTACGTTACTGTGTTAGTCTTTATTGAAAGTAGCTAAGTAATTAAACTACTTTAAGTTACTTTAAAAAAATACAATTGTAGCTGTACTATCTCTGTAATCTATTGAACAAAATATAAATAGGCTACATCGTATGTCCTTTAAGTTATATTTCTTAATGTTAGTATGTCAGAACTCAGACAGAAATACCACTATTTTGTTCACCCAGAAGTGTTGCAAACTACTGACATTTGTCTCCTTCCTTAAGGTGGCTTTCATAGGCTAGGTCCAGGGCGTTCCTCATGCCGTTTTCTACAGTTACAGTATGCACCGAATAACCTAATTACTTGCGTCCTTCGTTCGTTCCTGTACTTAAATGTGCGCATTTCCTTGAGGATTCTAATATGTTTTACCTATAATTATACAAATTATCGGTTACATGAAAATAGCAATGAGAAAAACGATTTTGTCTTTCGCCATTTGAACTCTACTGGACAACTGCTGAGGAAAATTGTTTTTTTCAATAGCTAACACATGGCTCCTTCTTTGGAATGATTATGCATTTTAGGCAGTGTTCTAAAACTTGTGTTCTAAAACATTAAAGGTGAAAATATAACGTAAATGTAACAAATTTTCTTGTTATAAATGTAACTAGTAACTAATTAATTGAATTTTGAAAGTAACGCGTAATTCTTTTCCAAAAAAGTAGTCTGACTAGTGTAACGCATTACTTAGTAATGCGTTATCCCCAACACTGGTCCTCAGCAGTCCAATCCCTTTACCCTGATGTTTTTCCTGGAGAGAAATGTGGCTACGTTGTACTATACCACAGTTATATAGTACAGTACAGTTATACCACCATGTAACTATAAAATTAGTGTAATCACGACAGCAAGATCTTACTTTTGTTGTCACACATTATAACACTGCTACCAATGATGAATACCTCCCACCATTGTTATTGATCTGTAAAGAGCACAGGGCGCCAGTGGCGAATTTGCTAATCTTGGTGTTCTCTAGCAAATGCCAAACGTCCTGCACGGTGTCGGGCTGTAAGCCCAACCCCACCTGTGGATGTCGGGCCCTCATACCACCCTCATGGAGTCTGTTTCTGACCGTTTGAGTGGACACATGCACATTTGTGGCCTGCTGGAGGTCATTTTGCAGGGCTCTGGCAGTGCTCCTCCTGCTCCTCCTTGCACAAAGGCGGAGGTAGCGGTCCTGCTGCTGGGTTGTTGCCCTCCTACGGCCTCCTCCACGTCTCCTGATGTACTGGCCTGTCTCCTGGTAGTGCCTCCATGCTCTGGACACTATGCTGACAGACACAGCAAACCTTCTTTCCACAGCTTGCATTGATGTGACATCCTGGATGAGCTGCACTACCTGAGCCACCTGTGTGGGTTGGAAGACTCCATCTCATGCTACCACTAGAGTGAAAGCACTGCATTCAAAAGTGACCAAAACATTAGCCAGGAAGCATAGGAACTGAGAAGTTGTCTGTGGTCACCAATTACAGAACCACTCCTTAATTGGCAGTGTCTTGCTAAATGCCTATAATTTCCAACTGATATCTGTTCCATTTGCACAACAGCATGTAATATTGATTGCCAATCAGTGTTGCTTCCTGAGTGGACAGTCTGATTTCCCAGAAGTGCGATTGACTTGGAGTTACATTGTGTTGTTTAAGTGTTCCCTTTATTTTTTGAGAAGTGTATATGCTTCATATAACAGCTATCACTGCAACCTCTATACACTAATCGGATGGCCCTTGCTACATACCCAGTGACAAACACACTGGTATCATCTTATTTACAAGTCTCTACTAGGCAAAACCGCACCTTACTTAAGATCATAAATCTCCAGAGCATCATTCTCTCTTAATCTACATCCAAGCAGATATATCTCTCTGGTTGCCACTGGGGATGAGTCGCGATCTTCGAATAGTCAAATAGTTGAACTGCGTGCGAAATTTGATCATAAAATAGCTTTTTTGAATATCATTATATTTTGGCGCAATAGCAATGTGTAATAATTGACGCCGTGCCTACTGTCACAGATTGCACAGCAGGGTATTTTCCTGTCGGGACGCAAGGTGTCGCTAACATGAATGAAACCCCCTAATGCTGCAATCTAGGCTACCTGCATTGTGTACATAGTGTAAACAAACAACAAAAGAAGAGCTTATGTGATCGTTAACTCTGCGAACAACCATGCAACAACCAAGAAGCTCCGTGTGGGACTCGTTTAAAACAATTAACAATGATAAAGTTGAGTGTAAATTATGCCAAGCAAAGCTGGTATACCACACCTCCACAACAATGCATAGCCACCTGAGATCAAAGCACCTGGCAGCAGCTTCATCCTCCTTAGGCAGCACCCAACAGTCAATGACTAGTTTCTTGGGTAGATGTAAGTTGGATGTTAGGCGCAGTGAGCAGATCACTATGCTAATTACTAAGATGATAGCTAAGGATTTAGCATCTGGTTTGGCGATTCAGAAATTATTGTGTTTATTGTTTTTTCCTTCCAATTAACATAGGCCTACTATGTAAAAAAAACATGTTACTTGTTCAATTAATAAACAGTTTGATTGATGACAAATTGCTGAAGATAAAATTGGCCTCCCTTTTTGTCATTGTGAGAATGTGAGTGTTTTTTCTCAGATTTTGGAAAGATATTCAACTTTTGCTCCTTGATTGTCGAATGGCATTTTTGGGATAAATTCACATCCCTAGTTGCCACAAAAGCCTTCACCTCCTTCGGCCACGTCTCCTTCCAGTTTTCTGCTACTAATGATTGGAATGTAAAAATCCTTGAAGCTCCAATCCACTGTCCATTTAACTAACTTTAAAGTATTACTATCAAATCTACTGTCAAACCAATGTACATGTTGACTCCACCCGCTCTCTTTGGTCGTTGATGCATTTTGCACACTCTCACCCACACAACTGTCTTTGTATGTTTTGCACACTCTCTTTCCCACAGCCTTGGTCATTACGCCACCTACTCTAGTGTTATTTCTGCACTGCCACTTTGTATTCTGATTACCCCTCTATCTCCCACCCTATTTTCCACTGTCTGTATAGTATACTGTCTCTCCACTTTACTTACCAATTATCTACCTCTATATGCAGACATTTTGTTGCAAAAACTGTACACATTCTTACATTGTTTATACTGAAGGTCTGCACAATGTATTCCTGTTATTATTATTTTTATTCAGTACTTGTACTTGTTGATTAATCTTTGTGTAACTTTGTCTTCTGCACCTTGGCACTTTTATCTTGGCCAGGTTGCCATTTCAAATGAGTAAGCATGCTTACCTGGTTAAGTAAAGTTTAAATGAAAAATTACATTAAAGGAATATATGTATTTGCACATTGGATGGTGCCCCCATTGACCATGTTCATCTATAAATATTTTGGCATCTGGATTTATAATAGGCTCTCCTTTAAAATGCATGTCGATGAGTGGGTTAAAAAACTAAGAGTTAAAGTGGGTTTCTTTCATAGAAACAAATCTTGTTTGACACTAAATATTTGAAAACAAATTGTTGAATCTACTTTTTTGCCTGTCATTGATTATGGAGACACCATCTATACAGTATGCATGCCTCTGCTTCTATCTTAAAACCTCTTGATGCTATTTATCATTGTGCAATCAGAAAGTAAAATGTCTGTACTTAAACTCTCGTAGAGAAATGCTTTTTTGTTTATGAAGGTCTTTTGGATAAACAAACATTACATAATATACTTTTAACTCTCAAATGGACTGGCTACCAGACCCGAGCTCAGGGATGGCTATTGGTGGAGATCCCTAAGATCTCCACTGAGTATGGAATGAATTACAATGTACTTTCAAATTGGAGGAACTGGTGCCATTAGGGCATTTTAGACATTTGCTTGAGGAAAAATGTAATACTAACTGTCTTAATTTAAAGGGGTACTTCACCCTACAGCTATCTGGAGGTGCTAGTAGCTTCCCCCAGACATTTGTAGAACAGTGAGATATGTTTCACCCATGCCTGGCTAGTGTAAGAGCAAGATTTGAAATTTCGCGGGGTATTTTCATACGATGACGTCACCGTGTGAGTCCAATGGACTTTGGAGATAGGAAAAATGAATGTAG
>JACXGM010012218.1:0-24229 GCA_016801145.1 Umbra pygmaea | reverse complement strand
ATAATGTGATTTTTTTGCGAACAATCTTTAGTATTAAAAAAATCCCTGAACAGGACAGTTTCATAAAGCCCTGCATTACTGCAAACGATTATAGCCCATAGTTGTCACTTCAGTGAGAGAAATACAGTATGCTTTGGATACGCTTATGATGTTAGCCTTATTGAAAGGACAGCTGTTGAAGGCATATGACAAGGCTTAGAGCTCTTTGTTGCCAGGATTAAAATAGAAAGAAAAAACGTTTCTGACACTTCTGTGTGTGATGTGTGTGAACAACTGGCGTGTCGCTGAGGTGTAGTTTTTATTTGCGATGTTATCACAAATCACAGCCATGACATTTTGTTTTCCTCTGAATCTTCCAATTTACAAGGGGCACTGAGCCAACTTGCTCCACTGAACTGCAAATGTCTCTGAGTTTGTCCAATCATATACTGTATGGAGGATTTCTATTCATCTATGGCATTTATGGAGTTCTCACATAAATCTTTGGGCAATTGTTATTTATTATGGGAAACAACATATTGGTGTGTAAAATATGCTCAGCCACATTCGACACTGACAATACAATAGGTACACTTTCCCGCTGTGTTTTGGTTTGTCATCTTAGCCAGCAAAACCACTATTGCAAAAATCCTCAGGAAGATACAAGTAAGAGCTAATGACACCGTATTAAAGCGAATCAGGAAAACACAGCTGTTCTATTCTAGCAGCCGCAGTTGGTGTTTATATGAAATTCTAAGCACAGGGACACATCCGCAAACTGTATTATTCATATGTGTCGCCCTTGTCATCTAGTTGTAAATATCCATGTATATTTGATACATGTTCTGCGCGGAAATATTAATAATTTAAAAATGTTCCTCACGCGATAGCATTCTAAGCTTTTATACATCTGCACGTCAGGTACAATATATAGCCCGCAGTAGTGTATGCAGTTGTCCCTGCAACTGTTGTTGCAAAGAGAGCTGGAACACAGCCAGGGCTTTTGAGTAGAGCCTTTGAAAAAGTCCATCAGTCTCTCTTTCCTAAGAAGTTGTTAAACCACCCTTTTTTTTAAAGAGAGCTGTCCCATGGGGTTGGAGTGGGTGCTCAGAGCTAAATAAGAGTACAGTGTTGTCAAGACACACCGTAGAAAAATCTCTTTGCCGGGAGAGAAAGATTCTGACATGCTGTTATCTGCTTTTCCGCTGACTGGGGTTGATTCAGAGGAAGTATCTGCCGACTGTAGTCGAATGAACGTCTCTAAACTGATGCCACGATGAGCTGACTCTCCTGGAATAGCTGCCTCTCCTTGGCAATGCTCCTCTCATGCCAAATTAGCACCTGGAGCTTAGTGTTTGAGACTTGATTGGAGGTAAATGGAATTTATGCTCATAATTTCCCCCCCTCCAGTTTTGCTATTCACGACACACTCTGATGCGGTGCAGTCAAGTGCCTTTATGCCAACACAGCAGAGGCTAGCCTGAACGTTCTGCCCTGGTACGAGGCAGAAATGTGTTGTGGCATCATTGCATTGCTGATTAAGAATGCTGAAGTAAGGATTGCCCATTCAGCAGATCGGAATGTGCTGTGTGTTTACAAAAAGAACACAGAATAAATCTTAGTTATCGTTCCCCTTTTTTGTCTTCCTGTCTGTCATTGTATCACAATGTGGAACTCAATATGATAGGCCTCACTTCATGGCAACTCACTTCAGCTTACTCGAACTTTATAAGTTGGCACAAAATTAAATAAAGACTCTTGTTTAAATGATATGATTGGTAAGTGGGTTTTCAATTGGCCTGCACAATTGTTTACTGCTCACTTAATTGGCCATGGTGCTTTTGAAAAGCTCTAATCTCTTACAATAAAGGCTTCAGTCACACTAAACATGTGAGGTAGACAATACCGCTGTAACTACAACAGTGCAGGTGAATCATCTGCATATGGCCAGTTGAGCTCTAAATGGCCATTGTCTCAATCATTGCCCACTGAGCTAGAGACATTGACCTTCTACCTTGACTGTTTTCTCTGTTCCATTGTTGTCACCACGCTTGGCCGCTATCACCACTCAGACGTTAGAGCTGGTAGAGGTAGACGAAATGCAACTAGGTTTGGTCACCTTGACCTGACATCCAACACAAAGACCCTGGTTTGTTCTTGTTTTGCTGTATAGTAACAGCAAGATGGCCACTCGTGCTTGACTGACGATCGGGACCTGAAAACAGCTTGCGGTCAGACTCAGTGCCTTGGGCTGGCATCAGAAACTTTACCAACAGACACTATAGCCTGGGTCCTGAGGAGCATGCTGCTATTCTCTACCCAAACTACTCTATGTGATCACAATCAAGGAGAACTTAAAGCATTCAATCCCTTACTCCAACTCATGGAGAACACATCAGCTAAGTGTGACGGTCACATGTTACTCTATTACACCGCTTTACATTTGTCATTTTCCCTTTCAACGTAAGTCTATCTGTTCACTGCCCACATTTTTGCTGACATTGACAGACTAAATAATGTGTGTGTGCAGCCATGCTAGGCACGAGTATTCTTTATTACCAGAATCGAAGAAGAAATTGATGATTCAAATAAAAGCAAAGGCTCAGCTGACAGCTGAGGCAACGAAAAAAGAGCTTTCGAACTCAGTGACGCAAGCCAAACTGCTTGTTTGAATAATGAAAAAACAACTCGAATCCTATTAATATGATCCTTGCTCCAAGTGGCCAAACTGGCATCTCAGTGTGTAACTGTTATCCAGCGTGACTAAATATATTGTTTTGAAATTATTTCCTGCTAGTCTGAAGTCACTTCCTGTCCCCAGGGGTAAGGAGTATGGTCATGATGTGGACTTCCTGTTAACTACACCAGAGATGGGAAAAGAAAAGGGACTACTCCTTCAGGTGATTGACAGCCTTCAACACCAGGTGTGTTGTATACTGTTCCACTCCATACAACATCTCACTAAAACAGGACAACCAATGTGAATTCAGTGCAAATCTACAAAACAATTATTCTATTGTAATGTTCAATGTTGGGTAAAAAAAAAATATGCCCTTAGGTTGATAACTATTTCCATGTCAGTTTAATGTTTTCACATTGGTTTTGTTTGTTGTGTAAAAATTTAATTATGTGACAGTTGATTCAAAAGGTTTTTTCTGTGCGATGGGATAGCATTTCCCTCAGAGACCGATGGTTTGAGACTGAATATTTTACCTTTAACAAGATCAATAGTTACAAAGCACAGCACGGAGCCCAGGCCTTTTTTAAGACAGTGAATGCAGTATGGAGTTTTACTTCAGTTAAGGGTGGATTGTGGATTTTCAGTAAAGGTTGAATCTACCTTACAGTTGGTTATATTATAAATGTCAAGTCTACTTTCTTGCATCCTTGAAATATGTCAAGACATCAAACAAATAGTTGAAAACAGGGTAAAGCCCTTGAGAGAGAGCTTACTTAGTGCTCACAAAGAACAATTGTTTTGTCTCCAAAAGAGATGGAACGTGTGATGCCTGCCTCCTCCTTCCTCGCTGGTGCACACAAACTACTGCAAGGACTTAATAACATGTGCCTAACTCACTGTCTTCTTCCACACCCTCAGAGAAGTTTGGATTGACACACTGAAATTAAATCCTACTTTTCAGAAATAATTTTCTGACAAAATACTTAATAGTCGTCACAGAGTATAATACACTGTCCTGTTTGTACAGTTGAAAGAGTGGGGGGGGGGGGTGAGGGAATTGGGTTCTGCCCTGAAGTGTGAAGGCAGAAAGCAATAGAATGAGAGGGTGATTACACAGCTAAGTGAATATGACTTGGCACATTTAAGAAGTCAGTATAAAGCAATATGCACCAATACCCAGGACCTTGGTCCAGGACATTTTTTATTAAAGGAGAGAAAAGTGCAGAGAAATAGACAGAGAGAGAATTGAGTGAAGAGGTGGAAAATATCCCACTGGGAAAACTAACCTATTTTTTTCTGAGGACAGTCATCCCTCTTTGGATGTCTTGTTGGTGGGGCTAATAAAGTGTTTGATGAAAATCAGGGCTGTGGTGTCTAGTTCTTTGTCATCGCTGCCTGGGTTTAAAAATACATCTCTCCCTCCACCCCAGCCTAAATTTGCTTAAGAGGGCCACTGATTATAATTAGCATCCATACTAACACACATACACACACACATACTTTGCTGGATACTGCAGGTTTCTCCCAACCCTTAGACCCCTAGGAACTTCCCCAGAGGGGGTCCCTACACAGGGGGGAATTTGAACAGTCTACAGCGATGGGAGTACACGAGCCGGTGATTAAGTGGAGGTAGCAGAGGTTGACTCTAAGTCGTGTAACCTTGTCATATGCGATCTGCTCCCCTGGAGGCCACATGTCTTCGAATCTTCGCGAGGCCGAATATCATGGCTGAGTTTTTTCCACCTTTAGCCCAGGGGGGAGGTAAAAATACATCTATCTGGTAATGTCCTTGTGAAAAGGGATTTAATTTTTTTTCTTTTCACTTGGTTATGAAAGTATAACTTGGGGCCATGAGCAAGGTCAGCTTGACGTTTCAATGGTAGACAGATGAGACGCAGCTATTTGCCCTGGTAATAGCAGCGGACGATGTGAGAGGGCAATGCCTCATTCTCCATTGACCAATCATCAGCTCTCACTGTCCAGTGGTGCTACTAGATTAATGGCCATGGAAGAACACACTTTGTATTTTGCGTTCCTATTGCAGAAGGGTATCAAGTCGGTTAGCAAAGTTCACTGTTCATGCAGAAATCAACCCCTGAATGACGTGAATATTAAATGTTTGTCTACAGGAAATGTTGATGTTAACGTTGATTAACCAGGCCACTAGAGGAAATGGTAAATGTATTTTATTATCAAGTTGGCTTAAAGCAAGCTTGAAAGGTTGCTCTTGTTTGTGCATATAGTTTTAATGCTCTTTCCATTCTTTCCATTATAAAAATACATTATTTATACATTATTATAAGAGTCTTAGTTTATAATAAGGGAATATAGTAAACATATAATCCAACTTTCACTAGAAGTACTACATAGTGTATGCAATTAAAGGAGATATTTGTAGAATTTGTGTAGAGTTTCATTGTCCAGGAGTGAAGGCTGTTGGCGGGTGTGTAGAAAAGTGGGAGTATGCAGGATCTTTCCTGTTACTCCCTTTTATTTTAACACCTAAAAACAAATAACGAAAGACTGTGGGCTATCAAGCTCAATGGGCAAAAATGATGCCCAAGACAATAAATCTCTAGCAAAGCATTTACTTCAAAACAGTGATAGGTATATGTGGGTTTAACCTTCTCAGGACAAATTATTAACAGAACACTAACGTATTACCTCACGGAAAACAACAAACACTGGGTATATATAGATTTAACCTTCTCAGGACAGGTATAATCACTTACAGTACTTTATTGTCGTACAGACACTGAATAGTGCAATGCCTGGAGCAATCACCTTGAATAAGGTACAATATTAGTAGGATACAATGACAAACACTGACCAGGGAGCATAGGGGAACACATACAAACACTAATTGGAGACAAGGGGCAGCTGATGAACAATGATTAGTGGATTAAAGACAGATATGATGAAGTCCGAAGAATGTACAGGAAAGTGTTTTTTTTTAGCAAAATAAATATCTATATCGCCCATTGATTTCATTCACTATGCAGTGCATCGTTAAAATAAATGTGTGCTCAGCTGTGGCTGCTGATTCCATTGCTGATGGCTTTTGCAGTATATTTCAGCACCTGATTGTGGCGCCGGGTGTATCAACCCTGTCTGAGTTGAGGCCGGCCGTAGCAATGGGCAGGGGTGCCCACCCAAATGTGCGGGAAAAGTTAGGAAACATAACACAGAAGAATATACCAGTATCGTTTCTAACATCTGATTGGGTGGGCAGCCTACAGTTGCCTCCAAAGATTGTCAGGCTGTCAGTCAAATCAGGCTGTCATGTGTCTGTCTGAGCAGCCCAGCAGCGGAAGAGAGTTGCTGAGCTAAGCTGCCGGTTCGGCCCGGGCGTCCAGTCCTTCGTGACTGAACTAAGCCAGCCTTCTTCGCGAATTGTGTGTCATTGATCTTACTCTCCTGTTCTGCGAGGTAATTACTGTTTTTGTCAGGTCTGGTGTCAAGTTTGGAGTCTGGTGGCTTTGAAGACACCATATATCAGCTTCAGTTCCCTGTCAGAAAATGTTGTTTGATGGCAAGCAAAGCGGTGAAAATATTCTGAATATTTTTAGGTGGGTAAAATAGGTTTTGCTGCTACCTCCGTCCACAGACAGCAGACTCTTTGTTTGTCATAAACAGAAAATTGGAGTTGCTGCTGGTTTTCTGTTGTCTTGATCAGTTTGTGTTATTTTATGGCTTTCTGAACCAAACTAAACAGTATTGTTACATTGCTTAGCTTTCATGTCGTTACTCTGCTTCTGAAAACTTTAGGAGTGTCGACCGCCATCTAATACACTGATGTTGGATCTATAAATGTGTTTAAAAAATAGTAGGCTATATGCATTAATCAGTCAATATTTATTTTTATAGTGGCATTGTTCATACACGCACATTATCACAGACGCTTCACAGATTTCACATAAAGAAACAGACATCACCCACCACAACCAATCCCTCTCTCTGAAGTACTCTGCAGCCAGTCAGAAATAGAAATGAGCTGCGCATGCCTGACAGATTGCCCAACTACCAATCACTGATCATCATTTTCCCCCGCCTTGCTTTCCTATGTTTTAAACATTAACTACATAAAATAATAAACAATGCATGTAACGTTAGCGTTAGTAGTGTCTCGTGTCGTCGGAGCATTAGTTAGCTATACCTTTTCCCAGTTTATACATTCTTATTTGCTAAGAAACTAGTAAACGCTCATAGCTATACTTTGACCTGCAACACTTTCCAACTTTATACATATACAGTATATGCAATGTATCATTTTTTTAAAAGCTGTAAGCAAGCCTCGTTCGGCTTCTGCCTTTAACGATGCTGCTGCTAACATTAGCTCATACGACAACTGCCACCGTATCCTCCACAAGCACTGCTCCAGCTCCTGTACCATCCACAAGCTCTACCCCAGAGCAATCTCTTCTTTCAGCTGCCCTACCTTACGCCGTTAGTGACTTTGATAGTAATGTCACATCCAGCGAATATTAGGTAGCTACCTAAAGCGCTCATTTAGTGCTATATCTAAGTCATTTAATCTGGCCTGGTACCGCACACAACCATGGCTGGAGTACTCTGTTCTGTGGAATGCATGCTCCTGCTTTCCTTCTCGGAAATATGTAACTGCCAATGAGAGGGACTTGGTTGTAACAGCTGGAAAGTGGCACTTGTCATGTGCAGGCTGCAGCCACTTGGTCTGAGCACAAATGCAGAGAGGCAACAGGGGAAAAAATTGACTGTATGTTGGTTGGTAAAACCCAGCTTGAAAAGAACAGATACTATGTCAAGAGCATTGGTGGTGTATTCTGTATGTGAATGAGTTAGGGCTGTGTAAAATAACAGTATCCCTGAAGTGCGATCACTGCGACACTGATACAATTTTTTATTATTTGAGAAGGACCACATACTTGTTAATATTGGTAAGGGCATAACTACAAATGCCAGGTATAACCTCCAAGGATATTCAAAATGAGATCATTCAAACACTGTCACACATGTCAAGAAAATATTTGCAAACGCTGACTGAGATTTTGCATTAAAAGTGATGTAGATAGCGACAGGTGTAATGTTGAGTATTTGTCTGTAAAGCATCTGATTGGGTTGCTTGACTTGCATGAAATTGATGCTGAGTACATGTCCACTGAAATTATTATATTCTTATTGAATATCAGTGGCACAGCTATATGGTTTCTCCCTGTTCTATGGATTGTTTGATTGTTCTTCATGACGATTTCACTATCATAAAGGAACATTGGCATCGGATTCCTGCGTCTGTCTCCTATTTTAGAAAACCAACATTATGACAGAATAATCAGCCATTTCATGGAGACATGACACATCTGACATTTCGGAGACGATACATGACCAATGGAGAGTGCTTACCCAACATTGTCATCAGCTCTCTGAGTTGAGTACAGCCATGAAAGAGGTACTGCAGGCGGTACATCGTCTAGAGGTAACAGCAGCCTCTTCACCCAATGTTCTTGCCTCCTCTTCGACCGTCACGGCCCAATGTTGTCCTCCCGGTTTCACTGAAGAGACCCTTCTAGCTCTGCCTGAAGGGTACAATGGACATCCTACCAGGTGCCGAAGCTTTCTACTCCAGTGCATGTTATACTTCACTCATCGCCCTGGACCAGCTATCTCTGACAGAGCTAAGGTGGCTAAAATTATTTCTATATTGAATGGTGGTGCGCTTGACTGGGCTGCTGTTGTGAGAGACAGGGTCCAGAGATGGACTCCTATAGGGATTTCACTACAATATTGAGAACTGTGTTTGACCATCCACCAGAAGGAAAGGAGGAGGGGGAGCAACTTCTGCAAATGAAACAGGGATCCCCAACAGCTGCCGAGTATTCCCAGGTGTAATGAGGCGACCCTGATAACAGTCTACCATAATGGACTACGCGAGGAGGTCCAGATAGAATTAGACTACAGAGACGATGATCTGTCCTTGGACCAGCTTATGTCGATGTCGGTCCATTTAAACGGCCTGATACAGACCCGTAAACACTGGACCTGCCGACCTCCCAGCACTCTACCTACACCAATTGAGGAGGAGCCTATGAAGATGGGGTCCACCCGCCTCTCCGCCGCTGAGAGGAGACTACATGGTTATCCCTTTATTGTGGCCAGGAAGGCCATAGATTGGCACAGTGTCCTCTTACCAGACAGACGAAGGAGTGATCGAAGAGCCGCAGCTACACCTCTCACTCTCAGGTAGGAGTGACATGTTCTATGCATGATATCTCATGCAATCCTTTAACATTTGCTGTATATTTGTCTGAGTATTCAAGAACGACCCCTATTTATGCACTAGTGGATTCAGGTGCTGCAGGGAGTTTTATTGAGGAACGAGTACTAAATGAGTACAAGATTCCTACCAGAGAACTGGGTAACCCCATCGCAGAGCAGGCACTGGATGGTAGGCCACTGTGTACAGGAACTCACATTGCAGAACCAGTAAATCTAATAATTGACTCAGCACACCAGGAAAAAGTGTCTTCTTTTGTTCTTCCCATTTTGTCTCATCTAGTGGTGCTGGAATTTCCATGGCTGTCCAAACATGACCCCATTGTGTCCTGGTTGGAGCACAAAATCCTGCACTGGTCTTCAGACTGTAAAGAAAACTGCCGTTCATGGGATTACGCTATAAATGTATTACCGGGTGCAACCTTGCCCAAAAAATGCATATCCACTGTCCATTGCAGAAACATAATCCATGGAGGAATATGTGGAGGAGGATCTCCAGCAGGGGTTTATTAGACCATCCTCCTCACCTGTATCCTAAAGCTTTTTTTTGGTAAGAAGGACTGAGGCCTCTGCCCCAGTTTGATTATCGGACTCTCAATGCAGCAATGGTAAGGTACAGATATCCTTTACCACTCATCTCTACTACGGTTGAACAACTACACAGGGCCAGGGTATTCACCAAACTTGACCTGCGCAGCGCATATAACCTGGTTCGAGTGAGGGAGGGAGACAAGTGGAAAACAGCATTTAGTACCACCACGACTGGTCACAATGAATATTTAGGGATGCCTTATGGGTTGACCAATGCTCCCACTTTTTTCCAAGCATTCATCAATGAAGTCTTGAGGGACCTGTTGGGAAAGGGAGTAATGGTGTGTATGGATGACATCCTAATATATTCCCGAACTCTAGACCAACATATCCACCTGGTGAGGGCAGTGCTGCGACGTCTTATACAACAACATCACTTAAATGTCAAAGTGGAGAAATGTGTCTTTCAGGAGGAGGTCTCTTTCCTAGGCTACACGATCTCTGATGGCATATTGATGGAACAAAATAAAGTGGGCGCTATACAGTCCTGGCCCGTACCCGACACAGTCAAAGCTCTCCAACGATTCCTGCGTTTTGCAAACAACTATCACAGATTTAATTGGAGTTTCAGCAAAATTGCAGCCCCCCTGACATCTCTTCTGCGAGGTGGTCCCAGGTGGCTTTCCTGGACCTTGGAGGCAAATTAAGCCTTTCAACATCTTAAGGAGCACTTTACCACTGCTCCCATTCTGAAACATCTTTGCCTTTTGTAGTGGAGGTTGATGTGTCAGAGGTTGGAGTAGGAGCGGAACTTTCACAACGTCAAGTTATTCCTCCCAAACTCTTTCCGTGTGCCTTCTATTCCAGGAAGCTGTCGCCCCCAGAAATCAATTACGGCGTTGGTGTTTGGGAACTCTTGGCGGTGAAGATGGCCTTAGAGGTGTGGAGACATTGGCTTGAGGGAGCCAGGCATCCGTTCACCATCTGGATGGACCATAAGAATTTGGCCCGCCAGCCAGGAGATTGAACCCACACCAGGCGATATGGGCTCTGTTTTTTTCTCATTTTAAATATATCCTGTCCTACCGTCCAGGTTCCAAAACTGTGAAAGCAGATGCCCTATCAAGAATACACGATGCAGAGGAACAAGGAGAGCCCCAATGTGTCATTCCTCTACACAAGATAGTGGCCCCAGTTCTTTGGGACATTTATAGAGCGATACGTCATGCCCTGGTGAGTTAACCTGTGATGTATTGCATACATCCCTTGTTTTAACCACCAGTTACATTTAGTTGTTGTGCATGCCATGCAGGCTGAGGCATGTACCAAATGTATTTCAACCTCTGTAGTTCCCTGTATAGCTTCTTCCGTCACCACTATGTGTCACAAAAGTATGATGCTCCTTTTCTCAAAAAACTGCTTGAAATTCACTGGACAAGCCATTGTTGAGAATGAAGACTGTCTTCTCACCAGAGGTGGACATTTACTTTTAACTTAATTAATTTTCTAAGTAACTCACAAGTTTTGGGAAGTCCCTACCTAAGAGTAAAACGATCAGTTAAAGGGAGTTCATATCTAAATTACAATTCATTATATAGGCTGCATAACAGTAGAACATGTATAGTTAAAAGCTAAACAGCCTCGTTGGTGAATAGCAACATAGGCTATGTTTAATAAGGGTTGCATTTCATGCCTACTAGCTACCTCCATCTGTAGCCTACTTTTCATGATGGTCTTACGCCTGCCATCAAGTTGAAATATTATTTTTGTCTCAAGGGACATTACTATTTTCCTTATTCATGCTAAGTGTGCTCCTGAATGCAAACACAGGTGTGTTGACGACAACCCCCTCCCACGAATGGGGGATGGGTTTGCTATTGAGTAAAATGTAAAATGTGACTAACATAATGTTTACCTAAATTTTTTTTAGATACTCCCCATCATAAACGGTCAATGAAAAACAAATTATACTACCATATTTCTCAACCTAAACACCCTAATATATTATATTTATACATATTATATGTACATATAGACTATTTCTCCCTCCAACCTTCACATATCTATCCCTCCAATCAACATTCTCCTTGTCCTCTACCACAGCCCTGACGTCACAGCACTTCCTAACTTATAGTTGCAAGACAGAAAGTGATGAAATTATGATACATGTTCAAAATAATCATAATCTCTTGCTTACAGTTACATGTCTCCCTTTAAAACACATCCCCAAACACACACACACACACACACACACACACACACACTAGCTATGGAACTAAAAACGGCAACTCTTTTCACAAGGAGACTGATCTCGACAACTGATGGGCTCATCTGCCAGAGAAATAATAGATCTACAAAACAGATAACATTTTGTAGATGATAAGTGAAAGTAATGAGTTATGTCTTTCACCAGATCCAGACCGTCATACAAGGCTATTTATAGCCTAGTTTATATATGCCAATTATGACCATGCCTGATAGAAAACAGTAACATTACTGTATGGCAAGCAGATTGGAAAGTTTCCATATATCAATGATTTTGTAAGTAATCTGAGAAAAAATCACCTAGTTAGATTGCTGTACAACTAAACTTGTTTTGTGAATACGGGCCCAGGAAGGCTGATGAGTAAGTTGGCTGTCTGTCTGCAAGATTCACTTTAGAGGGCCACTTTCCTGCTGCTTGCTTGTTTCTAATTGAGTTCTGATGCAATTATTTGATAATTTCGACTATTTTTGACCTACTGCAACAGTAGGCATGCAACAGTAGTAGCCAGAGTGTGTTTGGGAATTAAAGACTGTTTCAACATTATAACTGTAGGCTGGGAGTTCAGGGCCTGTATGTAATCTATGTTTCACCATGGTCGATCACCATTAAAAAGATACTAGGGTTATTAAAAGGTCACATTCGGTTAATTGTTTTAAAGAAATAATGTGCTAGAGATTAGTGTAACAAACAAAATGTCTGTGCACTTCCTCTGTGTCTGCCCCTACATACCTGTCTCCCTAACCTCTGCTTCCCACTCTCCTGTCAATATATGTAATATATATCAATATATGTAATTTTGCACGCCCAATTTTTTAGTTTTTTATTTGTTAAAAAAGTTTAAAATATCCAATAAATTTCGTTCCACTTCATGATTGTGTCCCACTTGTTGTTGATTCTTCACAAAAAAATTACAGTTTCAAATCTTTATGCTTGAAGCCTGAAATGTGGCAAGAGGTCGAAAAGTTCAAGGGGGCCGAATACTTTCGCAAGGCACTGTACTCAGACCATTTTATGTTTAATACAGTAAGTATACATGGACAATAATGGTTAACTTTGTTTTTATTCTGAATGGCCTGTCACTACAACGACTCGTGTTGTGTTTACTGCACATTAGGACAAGATATCAGATCATGGTATCGGACTCTGTATGCCGATACCCGATTTCGTTTTTTGGCCAGTATCGGACATATTTCTGATCCCAGTATAACACTACACTGTTTTTACTACACTGTAAAAAAAGGTTTTTGCTAATGGAACAAGATTTTTAAGACAGGATTTTTTTCAGTGTACTCCCATTACTAGCCTGTTTAACCTCTCTCTTGTATCCTCAGAGATCCCTAAATATTTGAAAACAGCCTAATTAATTTATCTTTTCATTCAAGGGGGGGGGGACACTCTCAACCCTAACTGCTACAGACTCATATCCATCCTGCCCTGTCTCTCTAAAGTTTTCAAAAGACAGATTTAAAAACTGATTACTAGACATTTCGAATCCCACAACACACTCTCTTGCTATACAATCAGTTTTCCGAGTTGATCATGGCTGAACATCTGCTACACTCAAGGTGTTAAATGATATTACAACCAGCGAGGATGCCAGTGAGCTTAGTATGGAAATCATATTTATATTGCCTTACATAGGCGCCAATTTATGTTTTCCTCCGTGGGTGCTCACGGGCGTGCACACCCTTTAAATAATAAAGAATTTAAAAAAAATTTGCATTTCAGAAATTAGAACCTTAGGAAATGGACAGCGGCAGACACGAGCACACACGACTATTAAGTTGATAATAAAGTCGGCTATATTTCAATTCAGGACAGCACATATGTTGCCTTATGATAAAAATGACTGTTGAAACAAATTCCTGAAGTCGAAGATTATAATGATCAATTGACTGATCAAATGCTGAAATTATGTCATTCTGAATTGTCTTTGACATACACGTAAATGTAGTAGCTCATGCTAGGTGCTCTACTACGGTGTTATCATACTCAGCAAAAGGTTACACTAGCTAGCTCCACAAAGTTCCCCTTGTTGCCAGAGCTGCTAGCTGACTGTTTATGTAGCTGATGACTCGTTGTGTGTCTGAGGCATGTGATTGGTGAGAAGCCAGATTCAACTTGGCCTCCCTTGTTTTTTTCTTTACGATGAATTCACCATTCAATGTCGAGCTCGGACAAACCTAGCCTCACTCTGATGGCTGAAAATGTTTATGAACATTTTTGAGCGTTTCTAGCATTTAACTGCATTACTGCCCACTAGACAGAGCCCAGACAGGACTACACCACCCACACAGTGGCAGAGGGGGCTGTTTCGCTCTATCAGCTATAGAAAAAAATTATAATGGAATGTTTTGATAAGGGAAATTGCAAAATCAGTAAAATAACAACCGTAAATGTATAATTCCTACAGTGAATTTATTTTATATTTTAAATTATGTTTTATATTTTTATGAGGAGGACAGGCTTCCTTTGGCCTCCTAGAGAAACCGCCACAGATTACAACTGCCATTGATAAAAGACATTACTGTGCAGCCGTCGTTATAGACTTGGCCAAGGCTTTTGATTTGGTCAATCATCGCATCCTTATTGGCAGACCTATTAGCCTAGTTTTTTTTTTAAACTGCCACAATTGGTTCACCAACTACTTTTCTGACATGGTTCAACACGTTAAATCTGTGTCTCTTTTCTGGGCCTATGGACGTCTTGGACCACAGGGTTCGATTCATGGACCGACAGTATTCTCTGTGTATATCAATGATGTTGCTCATGCCTCTGGTGACTCTCAGATCCACCTCTATGCAAATGACAACATCCTATTTACATCTGGCACTACATTGGACTCTGTGCTAAACAATCTTCAAATGATGTCATAAGTTCAGTATTATGATAAAACCTTCAAAATAATAGTCAGAATGTCAATACATATCAAAGTGTATAATTCCCCCAGTAACATAAATAAAATCAAAAATCAAAATGAGCAATTCAGGCTCCATAGTTACTTGACATTTCACAAATGTAATGTAGGATGGCAGCTCTCCCCTTGCACCGTTTGCTAGGCGGTAATTGGGAACACCTGGTGGCTCAATTGGTTATCCAATGACTGCTACATTCGCAGCCTCCGAAGGCCATGTTTCATCTAACCTGCCTACTGTATATTTAAAATACATTTCCATTTACGAAATCCTACACAGTCTAAACAGTTAAACTCAACTCCACCAAAAACATGAACAGTTCACACGGACTTGATGTTGTAATGGAAACAACTAAAGTCGGTCAACTGGGTGGACAGGGTTTGATTCCAGCGCGTGACCAAAGTATATTTATGGTGTTACAGTATATTAATCATACACTGTTTGTTAATGCTTCATTTTTATTTGAGATCTGTGTTGTTCATTTTGTTCACCTAAAAGTAGTAATGGGTACATCTATTAATCTTGCTGTTCATTACTGCTTTCATAAACTACTGTAGTATTGGGCACATCATAAACTAGTAATGGGTACAGCGCATCATTACTGATTGTAATAATTTTAGGAATTGTGGCCAGATTGACTATGATAACTATTGTGAATTTAAGGTGTTGCTTTTGTGTAGATTATCTTATGTTTTTTAAATATGTCAAGAATGACACGACCTTTTTCCCATGACTTACAGTAAGAGAGATCACTTAGTGAACTACAGGTTATCGGCAAAAATATACAGCATCTTCTCTTCAGCAAGTATGCTGTTTGACAGTGCACACACTATATTCAACACATTGTTCCAGCCTGTCTAAAGGTAGCTACAAGCCTTTGTAAGCATTTTAATTTATTGAAGCAAATAATTTTTTTCGTCCTACAAAATGTGACGAAACGACTTAATTTAATTTCCGTTATGCTCTCTAGGTAATATGTCAGTAAATTGGTAATTGCAGGCAGGGCAGAGAAAGTATGATGCTGGTATGTGATCTACTGTATATCGTCAGTCTTTTTTTTTTTAATTGGCGTTACATACTCGTCTAGTTTGTATAGTTTTATGCCTACTGAGTGTCTTTTCTCATGTACTTAGTAAAAACACAATTATCTACTGTAGTTTATCTGGTTGGATGCCAATTATTTGATATTTTACATTGTGTTGCTATTTATACATAGTTTATATTATTTTCGCAAGTGAGACTGGGCTATTAAGACAAGAAAAAATCACTTATGTATAGGCCAGTTTAAATATTGAAATACTGTACACATTGAACTACACTCTCACTTGGGAATAGCTGGTTTCATCTAATCAGCATTTGGTGGGTTGGGTGTTTAACATTTGTAACACAATGACTATAACTGAGTGCCCATCAATCGTCTGGGCAAGGGGAGAATAAGTGTCACCTTTCTACAAAAATGATGCACGTTTTGTGAGGGTAGCCATGTAGCAGCGATATTATAGAAGATCATTCAGCAGACACAAGATGAGACAGATATACAAATTTTAGATGGGATTACATTTTGTAATGATTGTAATGATGGATATTGAGCTAATACGAGCAATGTCATTATGAAATACCAATAAAGATTTGTTGTACAACTAAAGATGTTGTTACTTTTTTTATATTTTTCTGCTGTGATTCCTTTTCAACAAGTTAGCATTTCGTTATGCTTCTGGCTACAGAGAGTAAATCTGTTTATAAAAAAATTTGGTAGCTATTTAAAGAAAATGACTGCCTAATCACCCACTGGGGAATGTGGGGAAGTGGGCATGCTCCATGTAGACAAAAAAAGCGTGAGAGACAAATAGCGTTGTGACATAACTCGGGAATTCCCGGGAATGCCCTGAAAAACAAGTCACTTACCTGACATATATTATTGCTTTCCATTGCCAAGCTTCCACTGACATATTGT
This sequence comes from Umbra pygmaea, assembly GCA_016801145.1. NCBI lineage: Eukaryota > Metazoa > Chordata > Actinopteri > Esociformes > Umbridae > Umbra > Umbra pygmaea. Next base: position 7,655 of record JACXGM010012218.1, on the reverse strand, counting down.
TCGAGATGAGAGATGTACTATATAGTTCACTAAGATATCTCTCTAAGTCATGGGAAAAAGTCTAGTGACATTTTTAAGGGAGTCCATGTAGTAGAATTTTGCCTGTATCAGAGTCTGACTGTACTGTATGTTCGTGATTTCCCCCCATTAAATCAGTGGAATGCAATTACCTTATTAGGTATGATTGTTTAAGTATGATTACAATTACAATATACAATTTGAATGCATCCTCTGAACAGACTGAGAACAAAAAAAATTGCTTTCATGGGGATCAGAACTCAAAACTCACTACACCCCACTGACCATTACTAATGCCACCGACCTTAATCGCTGCACCATATCAGTTGTGAAGTTTTCTTTGAAAAAAAACCCTTGTGTTTTGAGAGAGCGGCTTCCAGAGCTATGACAACTTACTGTATATATTTTAAGAACACTATGTCATTCATTAACCATTTTTCTCCCGCAAAGTGAAACTGTACTCTGATATAGTACTGTAAATATAGCTACAACTTTTCACAAAAGATTCAGGAATGCAGATTACTCTACAATATTTCTTCGCTTTCTTAAAACCTTTTTAAAACAAACAAGGCTTTATTTATATTAAGTGTATAGTAATACAGTTACATTGATTTAATATCAGTCTCTGTCCCAAAGAAAACGTATCCCTAGGAGGAATTAGAACTGCAATCTCCTGTTTTCTTTAAGTAGTTTAGCACCACCCAGTGACGAGTAAAGAACATTTATTGGCAACTAAATGCACTGATTGGTGACGCAGTATGAACAGCACAACTTTATTGGACAACATCTGTATATCAACTGTTTTTTGTGTAATCCAAATTTAGAATTGGATCCATACTGGATTAAATAATAATGATATCTGAAAAGCCTGTATCTATTGGCTACAACTTTTACTTTGATTCAAACTAGTCAATCCATAATCCGAACCAAAATATTTGCCTTAATGGTGAAACTTAACACACCGGGCACAACCTGCCGTAGCACTCGCTCAAAAAACAGTGAGTTTTATTAGGCCTTGTAGATCTAAAATTAGTGCAGATTCAGTAGTGTGATAGCATACTTGTTGACCTTAAATGTATTTAGAAATCGTTTTTTGGGAACTGCAACAGTGAAATATGTCAATTTGTCATTAATATTATCATTCATATTTGCTGTTCGTTTTATGTGATGTGCACCACCACCTTGTTGTTGCTGTTCCTCTAGATGCCACCAGAGGGGGTAAAACCATTTCCCATTCATTCCAAATTGGGAAATGAATCACTTATAAACGGCAATTAAAAAATAACTAATAACTAAGTTATTCTTTTACAAGCGCACTGCACAGCACTAGGATGCATAGGCTGCCACTGGAATGGAATTGATATAAGGAAAACTGCGAGTGGTGATAAGGCGGCAAAAACTGAAGTAAGAAGAAAAATGTGAGAAAAAACAAATAACTAGATGTGTTGTGTTATTACGAAATAACATAAAAATATGAAAAGGGGATTGGTAAATTATGTGGCTTATCTCTTTGATGGAAGCAACATCCTATCAGTAGTATATTCCTCCTGGCATCCACTCCGATTATGGAATTGCTAGTTCACAGTGAGAGGAAATGCTTCCCCACTGCTGGCCAATTTGTATTTCCCATGGGGTTTTTTAAGGGTCAAACCTAGACTCTGGTGGTCTGTTGGTGCTGCGGAAGTACGTTTTAGAATGCTGAGAGACCCTGTGGCAAATGTTTTACATTAACATTTTACATTAAAACCACACACAGAAAAATGCTTGCCCACACACACACACACACACACACACATTTTTCTAAAGGCTTTGCTTTAATTTCAGCAATCAGGCCAGACCAATCCGTCAAAGCTCTGAATCAAAGGAACACCCATTTCAAACACAGCCTGCTAACACGCATTAATCTGGAACTTGAAGGCAGGATTTGAAGTTTCTTGCTCCGAGTCAGAGCAAATATGACATAATATCACAGTGGCCCATGTCCCTGGCACATCACTCTCTTTGTCCTCTGGGGCAGGTGGCCAATGTGACTGTCTGCTTGTCTGCTTGTCACACACTTAAAAAGAACCGAAACGAAACAATCAAATTTGAAAAAATGCTGACCTTTCATATCACATTCGGCAAGCCGCAGAATCACATCACTTTTGTTTTTCTCTATCTTGAAGGCAAAAGCTTAACTTCCTTCAAAAGATTAATTCTCCTACATGTCTGCCTCTGTAATTCCCTCTATAAACAGTTCTGGCAAAATAAGCTCATTTTAGGATGCTCGCTGACATTACCTGCTGTGTAGGAGACGATTACAGTGCAGCGTTACGCTAAACAGCCCTGAGAGCTGCAGAGAAAACTTTAAGACATCCCTTTTTTTGTACATGGGATTTGCGCCCATGGGGGCCCAGTACTTCATCAAATGAAGGGCACCCATGTTCAGACACTTAATGGTCTGTAAAACTGTCACTAACTCATTAATCCTTTGGCTCAATGCATCCTTAGTGACTCAAGGCTGAAAGGAAGGAAAATGTTCAGCCAGGAAATGTTCAGCCATGAAGGGACGGATATATCCAGTGGTATATGATTCATTTCTCCTATATTAAAGCCTTTTATTAAAGCAAGTATTTTTTTCTTTCCTCAACCAATTTGTGACATAAGACTACCTAAGGCTATATATGTTAATAATTAATATGTAAATGTGCTGTTGATGTACGTCCGTATGCACTAGATATGAAACGTCACATGTTTTGGCTTTGTAACCAATGTTGACATGTACAGTAAGTCGTGACCATGCAGGTAGTGGGAATGCTCCCACATGCAAAGGATTTCTCATCTTGCCCCATTCCAGCGACGGGAAGGGAACAGGTTACCTGTAATTGCAGTTTCTGAGGTTCAAGGAGGGCGACATCCGTATTCCTGTCTTGGCTCAGACAACAAGCTGACCTGCCGCTCAAAGCTAATTAGCGGAGCTAAGGGATGAAGGCCAGGAGATGTGGGGACGAGGACAACTTCTCTGGAGTGCAGTCCCTCGCGCATCACTCACTAAAGTCCCTGTGATGTCATCAGCTAATCACTTAATCGTCTCATCCTCTCCCGACACCCATTCGGAAACGTTGTCCTCTTCTGGTGATGTAGAGCAACAGAGTGAAACTGGAGCGGGCGGTAGCACCGCCTCACTAGTGTTTTAATGTCTCTTGATTGACCTCAGTGTCTTGGATGGAAAAGGAGGTTCGGTTGAAGCAGCACTTCCTCCTGTGATAATTGCTCTTTAAGGAGACCCTGGCAGATTTATGGGCAGCAAGAGGAACACAGTATCCCAACAATTACTGTGGGTGCTGGAATTAAATTGACAATTTGTAATGTTAATCTCCTTAGTGCTCCTGGACTGGGGAGGAGCTGCATGATCAACCAGGCCAAAGCCCAGAGGAAATCAATCCTTTTCTTCTAAATTCTACTGCCTACTCTCCACTATCTGCTCCCAGCCCATATCCACTCCCCCCCTCATGCTGCCTCTCTGTTATCCAGCTATATTCTCCTCACCGATTCGTTATCAGATTTTTCTCCATTGTTGTCCGTATTGTTTCTCCATTGTTTTTTATATTTTTGTTATTCATTCTCTCTCTTTTAATTCCCCCATCTCTCCATTTCCGTTTCCCTCTCACTTCTCTTTATTTCTTTCTTTCTCATTCTCATTCTCATCTCTGTTCCTGTCTGCCTGCAGAAACGTCTTTCATTGTCTTTGCTGTGGAACAGCATGCCCGCTTCATTGTTTAGGGTTCTTTAACGTTGTCATTTAGTTAAGATCTCGCAGTCGACATATTTACTCAGTGGCAGACATACTTTCTTCACCACCCACGGACTGGTAGCAATTCTAAACATCTGTTTCTAATGGTTTCAGATGTTTCATGTTACTTAGATTGCCTAATAACCCTGTGATTAAACTTCGTTGATTTTCTGTCTATTTTTACTTGGTTATTTGCATAATTATGTGCTTCTACTGTGAGACTGAATAGAAATTCTGCAAACACATGGCAGACTCTGGATGAATGCATGTGCAAATATGCAAGTCATATTTCATGATAGAATACATCTGGCACTAATGTACAGTAGCAGCATAACCCCTGAGATATTAACATATTAAATATCTATATCACATTTATACGGTCATTTTCTGTCATTTCTCTTCTCACAAGGGCATCTTGCTTTACTGTGAGCACCAGGACTCCACCTTTGATGTGACTAAGATGCCGAGTTACAGGTTTGAGGCCATGGACCACTTCCAAAAGTGCTTCATGATCTTGAGGCTGGCCGAGGACCAGGTGGAAGGGGGTCTGCAAAGGGACTTAGGGGACACCAGATGCTGGAGGGGTGTACGGGTCGACGTGGTGGTTCCGCCTGTTGACCGCTACGCCTTCACCCTCATTGGATGGACTGGCTCCAGGGTACGCATGGATCAAATTACTCTAGAATTATAGGCAGGTACATTGATTCAAAAAATGACAAAGTAAAAGAAATAGGCTTGTTGGAGTTTTTCTGTTCAGTCATACAGTATCATAAATGGCCACTAAGGTTAACAAATCACACATTTGAAAAACATCTGTAGTAACAAATTATCTAATTTAAATGACTTGATGATTAAGAGGTCAATAACCGAAAGTAAAACATAAATGATAGGCAATATTATCAAAGTATGGAAGCTACACTGGAACACAAATCCTTTTGTAGTGTTATCCCAGACTGATTTGATTTGACATATTTACTGTTGAAGAATACATAGCAGTCCACAGCAAAATATAAAGGATCAGAGGGGATGGCATGAAAGCTGGATACAGGAAATTAAAAGCATAAGAAGAGAAGTGACTATATGTTCTGTTTTCCCATAGATGTTTGTAAGAGATCTCAGAAGGTTTGCCCGAAAGGAGAGACAGATGCTTTTTGACAACCACGCCCTGTATGACAAAACAAAGGTACTGTGTGATCTGATCATTACCATCCTAAACAGACCATAAGCAAAAATAGCAAAAGTTTATACAAGCTCATTACTTAAGTCATTGGTGTGACGTCATCCGTTATCAATATTTTGTGTGTTTATCATACCTCTATTTACTGTGTCTATCTGACTTTCCTAAACCTGGGAATATAAGGCGTTTGTGTATTATATAGGAATAGTGTAATGCAGTTTTTGATTGGAGTAAATGGTTTCTGATAGTCACAGATGTTTTAGATACAACTGCATCAATTCCATATTCTGAACAGTGTAAGGAACGAAGATCATCTTTGTGGTTTTCAGCTGGGACTTTCATAGCTGACACTGCATACATATTTTATCACGGTAAACACGTACAGTAATATTTGGAGCTACAACTGAATCAATACATTAGTTAGATTCAGTACCGCCTCGTAAGGACTTTGTGGTTTTGTAGTATGACACATGCACACAAGCTTGGTAATGTTGCTGCAAAACTAGTCTTATCTTGCATATGGAAGACCGTCTTTGTCCGGAAAAAAAGGGAGCGAATAACAGATCTAGCTTTGTTAACACCATAGTGTTAAAAGCAAAATTCAATATAGTTTTTTTTGTAATAACAATTAGTGTTTTTTGGGGGGCATCTGATTAAAATAGAAAATCGCAGTCTCTGCACCATTCTGTTATCATATAATTGGCCTTCCATGCAGTGCAACTGATAATACAAGGTGAATGCGGTTGTTTAAAAATGGACGTGTCGTGTTCCAATGGTAATTCTCCATATCGCTTCCACTGACACCATACATGTGCCAGCTATCATGCTTTACTGCTTCAAAAGGGATTTTTGCTGAGTTGTTTTCTTCTCTCTCTCTTCCACATTTTCTCGCTCCCTCTTTCTCTCCCTCTTTCTCTCTCTCTACTCTCACTTTCTCTCTCCACTCTCTCTCAGTCTCTCTCCAATCTCACTCACTCTCTCTCTCCAATCTCAATCTCAATCTCTCTCTCTTGGCCTCCATTTGTTGTTTTGCGCTATTAGAAAATAATTAAGTGAACAACAACAATAGTGAGGAAACATGAACAATAAACAAAAGGCAACAGTTTCGGGCAGGTCATAGGACATTCAGGTTGTCTCTCAATTTGTGAAACTCTCTGGGCCCTATCTTACACCCAGCGCAATTGACTTTTTACACAAAAGCATGTATCATTCCTATCTTGCACCCGACGCATATGGGACTTTTCCCTCCACAGACGCGCGTCGGTAAATTAGGGAATGAACTTGCGTTCGTTGGGCGGTTCACCGTGTTCCGGCGCAAACGTTCCCTGGTGCTATCTTGCAGTTCCCGAAAACAATTCCGCCACTGACCAGGAAAAACCTGGTTTAAAGTCAATGGCGTATGATTCAGATTCTATTTTAAGGGCGCATGCTTGGCCATTAGCGTGTTTACAACGCGCATACACTTTATACTCCTCTCATCTACACAAATGCAGAAGTTCCCATTATTGCAATACATACATAATTAGAAGGAAAAATATTACCATGCAAGGGAAATCATTGTGGTGTCCGAAGAGGTGAAAAAATAAGCAGTGTACACATTATACCGAAATTATTCAGAATGAATTATTCGCACTGTACATTAACCGCAGGGGAACCCATGCAATCAACATACAAGTGCACTTCATGAAATCATGATTTGTGATGTTAATAGTAAAATCGCCCATGAATTACCCTGGCTCAAACCATGACTTATTTATGGCAAAGTCTTCTTTGCGGGGAATCCCCCTTGGATGGGTGGTTGTGAAGGGGACAACGGCTATCCGTTAAAGACATGGTTAATGATAACACAATTTATGATGCCAGCAAGTGCGTAAAATGCTGTTTAATCAAAAACACAAACAAACACGCAGTGTAGTCAGCGGCGGTCGGTGGATCTTAATTTGGGGGTGCTGGCTAGCCTAGTTGAACGAACATTTGGCACACTGAAAATACGCGTCATGTGTTTGGATAGAACAGGTACTACACTACTCAAGTCAAAGCATTCTTGTGGCTTGTTGTGTTTTACGCAACATTTCCATGAATCATGGATGTGTTGATGACATTAATTAGGAAATATTAGAGGACTTCAGGAGACGTGATGTTGAAATGCATGTGCCGTTGCAACTTAACTTAAATGCCCAGAAATGCAGAACGGGAGAGGAAAGCTTATTTGACAGAAGAGGACTCTCGGTCTAATGTTAGACTAAATTGCAAAAATATTAACATGCATTCAACCTCGTGATTTAGTTAGTGTGTCCAAAACATCGGAAAGTATGCTATGTCTTGTGATATTTCTATATTTACATTTTGTAAAAAGAAAAATCAATAGCAAATCAACCGTTATAATAGCAATCCGCCATGGAACAAGCACGCCTGCTCTTAAAGGGAATCTGAGATGACGCTCTGATTGGTTTATTGCACGTTACGCACAAACCACACCTATGACTAATGAAGCTACTTCAGATCTACCCATTTTAGATTTGCGTTGGGCGCAAGAATAATTTATCCACCGATAAAATAGCAAAAGCGCCCGGGACACTCCCAAACTGTAACTTGCGTTTCAGATCGTTAAAATAGGGCCCTCTGAGTTAACGTCTTTCTCTCCACTCTCTCTCCACTCTCTCTCCACTCTCTCTCCACTCTCTCTCC
>JACXGM010012217.1:0-24214 GCA_016801145.1 Umbra pygmaea | reverse complement strand
CTCGGAAACCAGATTGCATGTCAGTTAGGCTGTGGTGAGATTCGAAATGGTGGATAATTTGTTTATTAATAAGGGTTTCGAAGATTTTAGAGAGGCAGGGCAGGATGGAGATTGGTCGGTAGCAATTTGGGTCTAAACTGTCCCCCCCTTTGAATAGAGGGATTACTGCAGCAGCTTTCCAGTCTTTAGGGATCTCTGATGAATCAAAGGAGAGGTTGAAAAGGCTGGTGATGGGAGTAGTGATAATTACCGCAGACAGTTTTAGGAAGGAGGGGTCCAGATTGTCTAGTCCAGCTGATTTGAAGGGGTCAAGATTTTTCAGCTCCCTGAGAACATCAGCTGTCTGGACATGGGTAAAGGAGAAACGTGGGCGTCTTTGGGTGGAGGCTGTAGGGGGTGGAGAGCTAGTAGTTAGGGTGGGATTTGCCAGATGGAAAGCGCGACCTGCCATGGCAAAATGCTTATTGAAGTTCTCAACTATGGAGGACTTATCAGTGGTGACAGTATTATCTAGTCTTAGGGCTGTGGGCAGCTGTGCGGAGGTGTTCTTATTCTCCATAGACTTTACTGTATCCCAGAACTTTTTAGAATTAGTGCTGCAGGTAGAAAATTTCTGTTTAAAAAAGCTAGCCTTAACATTCCTAACCGCCTGTGTGTACCGGTTCCTGGTTTCCTTGAAAAGTTGTCGGTCGTGGGGGTTGTTTGACGCTAAAGCGGTACGCCAAAGAATGTTTTTATGCTGGTTAAGGGCGGTGAGTTCTGGAGTGAACCACGGACTATATCTTCTCTTAGTTCTGAACTTTTTATAAGGGGCATGTTTGTTTAGAACAACAAGAAAGGCATTCTTAAATAATGACCAGGCATCCTCTACTGAAGGGATAAGGTCAATATCCTTCCAGGGTACCTGGGCTAAGTCAAATAGGAATGCCTGTTCGCAGAAATGTTTTAGGGAGCGTTTGACAGTGATTAGGGGAGGCCTTTTAACTGCAGACCCATTACGGACGCAGGCAATGAGACAGTGATTGCTGATGTCTTGGCTGAAGACACCGGAGGTGTATTTAGAGGGCATATTAGTTAGGGAAATATCTATGAGTGTGCCCTTGTTTGTGGATTTTGGGTTGTACCTGGTGGGTTCATTGATGATTTGCGTGAGATTGAGGGCATCGAGTTTGGACAGTAAATTTTGTGAAGCATTAAGCATATCCCAATTTAAGTCACCTAACAGTAAAAACTCTGAAGATAAATGGGGTGCAATCAATTCACAGAGGGTATCTAGGGTAAAACTGGGCGCAGAGGGGGGTCTATAACAGGTGGCTACCGGGAGGGACTTTTTTTCAAAAGTAAGAGCTCAAACTGTATCGGCAAGGACCTAGATAAGATAACAGAGCACTGTAGTGTCTGTCTACAATAAAGTATGACTCCGCCTCCTTTAGTGGTCCTGTCTTGACGGTAAATATTATAATTAGGGATTGATACTTCTGAATTTTTGGTGTGTTTCCTAAGCCAGGATTTGGACATGGCTAGGACATCAGGGTTACCTGAGTATGCAAGGGCAGTGAATAAATTAAATTTGGGAAGTAGGCTTCTGATATTAATATGCATGAAGCTAAGATTTTTACTGTTGCAGAAGTCTAAATAAGAGAGGACCTGAGGGGTGGGGATGGCATTATTGGTTGGCGGACCAGGGTTTCTTTCAACATCCCCAGCTGAACAGAGCAAAAGCAGTATGAGAGCTCGGCAGAATGCCTTGAGAATGGGGTGTTTAGAGCATTGGGTGGAATGAATGAGTGGAGTGAATTTCTGGGCAGGGTTAAATAGTTTCATTGCCTGGTGGGCAGATAAAGATATAGTGAGGTGAGTGTGTATAGGGGGTGGCCCAAGGTGTTTAGTTAGAAAGAGTGCGGCAGCATCTATGGAAGCTGGTTAGAACAGATAGATTAGTAAGGGTCTCTGAGTAGGATGGGGGAGGGAAAAATGTGTTTGGCGGGAATTGAGGGTGACTGGGTGATCTACAATACAATAGAACCATGAAGGCCAAACCAAATAGCAAAAAACTAGACATATTGACAGAAACTGCAAAGACGTTGAATGAGTGAGAGATAAAAAGTAAAACAGATATAAATAGAACCGGTCAGAAATTAAGTTTCTGATAGTGCTCCGCAAAAACTGTGCGCACGCTGTGCAAATGAATAATCAAACAGGGTTACCGTCTGGAGAATGGGTCCTCCTGTAAAACGTTAATAATATACATGTATATAGTGATTAAATAGAGTCCAGATCTGTTTAAGACAAGATAGTAGTGAAGAGTAGGTCCGATAAACAGTTTGCTTATCTGAAAGGGTGTCCGTCTAACAAGATGTTGCTAGCAGGCCAGCTAGATTTTTCGAGCAGGCCCACTAATCCGGGCAGTACTAGGCTGCTAGCTAGGAATCCCCGTCGACTGGGTTGTTATTGCGAGTCTTGCAGTGCTCTGGGACGTCGGCGTTGGATGAGCGGCCTAGCCATGGTTCGTGTTGTTGTTGGAGCAACTCCCCTGCTAGCCGGGAGGTAAGCTAACCCAGGATGCTAGCTCAACAGTAGCGTACTGTATGCCGATTTGGATGCGGCGTTCTGGCCAATTTGCTGGTTGGTTGGCTGTAAGTAGCCTGTAATAGGCTATAAAGGTCCGATGAGTGAAGGCAGAAGGGTACAGTGATCCGGTGTATTGCTCAATTTGGTTGTGTGCGGTGATGGTAGCGGCAAATGTAGCTACAATGGCTATGTAGCACAGGCGCCCAGCTAGCCGAATAAAGCTAACTGAGCTAGGTTGCTGGCTGGACAGCTACAATAGTCCGGTGGATTGAGCCAGAGTTTGATCGATCGTAACAGTTGAGGGTGCTGATGATCATCGGGAATCCGAAAGTATGAAAATAGAAAAAAACCAGAGTGCGTGGAAGTTAAAAAGTTAAAACACAAAGACAGTACACAAAAAAACACACTATGTACACGGAACGCAATACAAAACACGTCTGACCTCTTACGCCATCTTGGAAATGTGACTGCCCTTACGTTATGATAAATGAGGGTACACATTCACTGAGGTGATCCCATCCTTATTACTGGCAGGTCCAGGGACGAATGTTGATTTATGGGTGTGACTGTTGTGTCTTTGACATTTACACATAAGATGACAAGTTTATTCAGAGAATTCCCCATGATAAGGAAGTCATATAAACCATTAAAGAAAAAGTTGACTAGCTAATGCCTTTACTTTTGGACTTTGTCCTTTTCTCGTCTGTGTGCGGGTCTACTACTCTCTCTTAGCTCACTTTTTATACAAATGCAACAGTAACACATTTTTATATTATAATATATATTTTTTTATTTTTTCCCTATAGAGGACTGTTTCGAGAGCACAGACTTCATCTTTTCCAAGTAACAGTGTAGGAAATAAATTACAGCCTCATCAGTGAAATGTTGCGGCATTGTGTTTTTGATTGTGATGTAATGTTTATTGTAAATAAGTAAGAAATGACTTGGATCTAAGCATTTCTGTGTTTTGTCTGGCTTAATGTTAGTTTTAAAAGGTAAGAGACAGGAATTAAAAATGAGACCAAACAAAAGCAGATTACTACTTGAATTGACCAAAGAAGTATTCTAACAAGTTAGCGTTCAAAGGCCTAAACTGTTTACAAATAGATTTCAATCAAATATAAAGATTGATCAATTGAAAGGGGTTTAAAAAAGGATTCCAGAACAAAATTAAGATTTTTTTGAATGTACAAACAAAACTGCACACTTGGATCCATACAATTATTTTTAATATCACCAAGCTTTCATAAAGGCACTGCATATTCAGATGTCCCTCATCAGGGCACTGCACGTATCACACATAGTCTGTATGTATGTTATGTGCAATGCCTTGTTGAAGGTCATCTGGCTGAATGTTGCCAATAAATGGTCTAAACTTGTCGCTAGGTGGTGCTAGACCACTTAAATAGAGCTCTAATGCTTCCTAGAGATACGTTTTTTGGGAAAATAGACTGATATTAAATCAATGTAATTGTGTTATTATACACAGTAGATTTACTTTCTTAATTTAAATAATGCCTTGTTTGTTTTAAAACAGCTTTAGGAAAGCAAATAAATATCGTAGACTACTGCGTCTGCATTCTCCAATCAGAATGTATCCCTGAGTCTTTTGTGAAAAATTCGAACTATTTACACAGTATATCAAAGTACAGTTTTACTCTGCGGGACAATACTTTAAGCCGCTCCCTTAAAAGATAACTTCTTTTTTTCATAAAGTCTTCACTCCACGGTGGTGTAGCGGGCTAGATAGGTTGCGATTACAGTGACATTTTTCAGTGTAGAAAGTTGTAAGTTCTAGTCCCGCTCACAACCATTTCCTTTTTTTCTCAGCTAGTTTATAGCGGATACATTCAAATTGTTTTTTCTATCAATTACGATAACTAGTTAGTTATAAACTACCATTACCTGGTCATTTAGGTTTTATTTAATTACTGTATTTAAGATTATTTTAATTCAGCAACATATGCCTATGCTTACAAATGTATACTGTAGGTAATTAAATATATATTTTTATTTTTCAGGCTTTGTGCTGATGTAACGTTTCCCAGTTCCCCTTCCCTGGAAACAGCCACTTCCTTTGTTTATGTTGCTCAGAACTACAATTCCCATTCCCTAGTTCTTCTTCCTATGGACTACAGCTTCCTAGTCAGGTCTCCTAAGAACTACATTTCCCTTACCCAGACATAATTAGCCTGATTCACCACACCTGCTCACTCCATGCAGTATTTAAGTCACACACCTCTCCTTGCCTCTTTGCGAGGTGATGTGAGTATTGATTTTCACTATTCTGAGCATTCTGTTGTATATTTGCTATTCCGGTTCGACCTTTTGCCTTGTTTATATTGTTCTGCCTTAGAGTATTCCATTGTACCTTTGCTAACATCTGTTATTGATATTCTGGCCTGACCTCTGCTTTTGTTTAACATTTTGCTGTCTGAATTATCCTCGTTGCCTCTGTTTTGGTCACATATACCTGTTTCTAATAAACAGTGTTTTTTCCTACTTTTGAGTAGTCATTACAGCTGACCAGACCAGACCAGAATGAGATCATGAAGAAGTTGGCAGAGAAAAGTGTGCATCAATTTTGTAGAAAGGTGGGACTTTTAATCTCCCCTCGGCCAGACCATGCTCTGATGGCAATTAGCTAGTCATTGTGTTACAAAACCCCCAACCCCCCAAATACATGAAACTATTCCCAAGCAAAAAAACTTGTTGTTCAACGTGTTACTGTAGCTGAAAAGCAAGTTTAGTCAAGTCTAGTGATGGGCCAATACCAATTTTTAAAGAGTATAAGTACAGAGTATTTAGTTTTGGGTACTTGCCGATACGAGTATACCAATACAAGTACTTTTAATAACTCTGCCAAATGGCTCATTTATCAAGCTAATCTGCTATTTCTTAGATTTTTATCAGCCAAATCAAATGTATGCTACAAAAGTTAATTTTACTACATATCCAGAAGAACATCATTTGCATTGCAGGTCAAGAATTTGTAGTATTTATTACACATGTGAATAGTTACTTTTCCTTTCCTAATTAAATAAAATGTGAGAAACGCCTTTGTGAAAGCAAATGCAAAAGCCACATCTTTGTGTTGACATTTGCACTAAGCATTGCAGACCTTTTGTGTAAAATTAGAATGTCTGTTTGAAGTGACTTTCTCCAAACAAGGATAATGACCTAAACATATAATATTCTGTTAAGGTATTTGATTGTTTTATTATAATCTGTACACAATTGTATCTGTATTATCACTGTAATCTATTGAACAAAATTGAAATAGGGTAAATTGTATTTCCTTTAAATTATATTTCTTAACATTAGTATGTACACTATTTTGATCACCCACATGCACAGCCGGAGTGGCATAGCGGTTAACACTAGAACCGTTAAAGGCCGACGCCATCGGGCGTTTGAGTTTGTAATAAAATGTATGTGATTTTGAAAGCTACACCCTCCTCCTTCCTTGACTTTTCCTAAATATGTTTATTTTTATATTATTCTGTTGTCCAATTTCAAATCTCAAACAGAAAGCTTTTTATCAATGATTTTCATGTTTTTTTACCCCTAATTACAACTAAAACCGCCAAAATCCGACGGCGCCTAACGTTAGTACCCAGCCAATTATCTGGTACCCAGGCGCTAAGCAACCGAGGCGCTAAGCACCTCTCACTGAATGAATGCTTTCAATGGCTCAATGGCCAATAACCACAGACAAAAGATCTTTAGCCCTGGCTGAGAATGAACTATATAATGTGTATCATGTCGTAAAATGTGTTTAACTTTAGTCTTTGCAATATAATGTAATAACTAAAGTGACTGGCTATCATGTGTTTTAGAATTGTCGCCGATTATTTTTCAACAACGAAATGTTGCTTCTCATAATTCAACATTGTACATAGGCTACACTCATGTTGTAGCAAAATAAATAATTGAATAATATTTGTATTATAAGTAGGGTATTTGTTGTTTCCATTGCTACCATAATCTTTAAGTTTTAAAATCACAATTGGCTAAATGTCGCTACATTTACACATGTAATTCTCCATGTCGGATATAGCCTATTACACTAACTAAAAAATGTGTTCAGTTCGCATAACGCCTGACAAATGGAAGGGCAGAGGGATTTATGAAAGAACTATTGGATGCCCATGAAGTTATATGATTATGATATAACTTCATGGGCATCCATATGATTATCATATTCTGCAACTCTACACTTTCTATAGTGACTTTTGATGTAAAGCACTTTGAGCTGCATTCCTTGTATGAAATGTGCTATATAAATAAAGGTGTATTATTATTATTATTATTATTATTATTATTATTATTATATAATGTACACATAATATCCAATGAAAAATAATTTAAGGTTGTGTCATTCATTATTCTCAAATGTTTATTTTTTCTTGTGAGCATAGACTGTAAAAAATGCTCGCGAGCCATATGGGCATTCTGTGGCTCGATGGAAGGATAAAATAAACCAATCACAATTTCTAAAACATTTCCATAATAGAAGCTATTATGCGAATGTAGGCTTGCAAGAGAGGCAGTGTCTCCTAAAAACAACTGGATGAGACAATAAATGATATTATACAAAAATAAGAACAATGCAAATATTGAAAAATTTGACATTACAAAGTGTAAAAAGCACTTGTTTTTATAAAGTAACACTGTCTACTGCTCATACGCAATAATCCCTTACAGAAGAGGACCAATTCATTGAGATGACTAGCGACTCCATAGGAATGCCCCGGACAGAACGCTGGTGTAGCTGCAGAAATCTGCAGAAGGAACACCCATGAACGAGCAGAAATAATGGCCAAAGTTCATGTTCCTTGACAGCAGAAACTGGCATATAAAGAAAGTTTTGTCTTTAAAGTTTAAAACATTAGAATTTCTAGCGGAAAATGGATACTACAGTTGTAGTTAGATTTTTCGTGTTTGGATATAGGCTACTTTCATAATTATTTATATTATAAATATATTTGTTTTTGTATTCTACTGTTATAAAGTACATTTAACAAAAATCTTCATGCAGTTCTTGCCCTCACAAGCATCCAAAGTCATTGTTCTTTACCAGCTCAGTATGTGTGTGTGAGGGGGTTGCCTGGAATGTTGATGGGATAAACCGGTTTTGACGGAGAAGGTGAGCGGGTGGAGGAGGGGCCATGAAAAAATACATGTCTTCAATCGAGCTTCGCTTTTTTCAACAGCTGTACATATTTTAATATATATATTCACCTGAAGAGGGTTTGAATGGAAATGAACCAGTCTTTACATGTGCCGTTATGCAATGCGAAGCTTTTTAGTCCTAAAAGTATTAGCTGGTTTATCTCTGAATTAAGTACGTGTGGTGGATTTTCATTTTAGACTTATATATAATAATAATAATATAAGGCAATATAATACCATCAAAAACAACAAAAATCTCCATGTAATTAATCTGTTTTGAGACAGTTTTACGTAGGCCTATTAAAAACACAATAGAGGTGATGCTCCTGATCGCTGGATGCAGTGATTGCTTGGCTGGAGGCTGCGGAGGAGAGAGCGGTTTTTAATGAGGGTGATTCGTATGCTAATGACGCTGATGGGCGTCAGCAGTTGGCGGTTATAGGTAGTTTGGAAGGCCTGGCGGTTCTAGTGTTAAGGTGGCTCTGATTAAATGCCTACATCGTATGTTCGAGTCCCAGCAAAGGTAGCCTATATATTGTTTTATCTCAGTCTATTTAGAGGACACATTCAAATTGTATACTAGCGTATCACTTTTGTTAATAATCATCTATATTTGCAAAGAATCAATGTACAACACAGCTCAGCAGTGTGTGATAGGGATATGCACAGAACAATGATCATTTGTTATGTATGAACTAACAAACTATCGGTTGTATGCTTTCACTGAAGAAAAAAGCATAACTGTAGTATACATTTTCCGCTAGAAATTCAATTGTTATAAACTTTAAAGACAAAACTTTCTTTATATGCCAGTTTCTGCTGTCAAAGAAGATGAATGTCTGCCATGATTTTGGGTTGTTCGAGGCGTTCCGCCTGCCATATTCTACAGTACGCCAGCGTCCTTTTCGGGGCGTTCCTCCTGCCGTTCTCTGCAGTACATGCGCTTTCCTCCTTTCTGATTTAGGTATTAGGAGGAGGTATAATATAATTCATTAATTTAGGTATAATAATGGTAATGTGAGCCTCTGAGCTTTTCAAGTTGTTCAGTCTGCCCATCGCTAGCAATGGATTCACAGAAATAACAAGAAATGTGTCCATAGGTAAATTCTGGGCAATTTTTTTATATCATCAGTGAGATATTTTTTCATATAATTTTTTTTACATGTAAATGCAGCTCAATATTCATAGCTTTGCCAACATGTTGAATCATTTGCTCTCCGACAGCGCAATCATTACAATATTGTTTCTAATCTACATTTCTTCATGTTCTGCTCCACAGTCAGCATAGAAATTCGAACTGCAAATGTAACGAATGATCATTGTTCTGTGCATATCCCTATCATCTTACACACTGCTGAGTTGTATGGTGCATTGGCTCTTCACAAATATAGATGATAAGGTATTCACAAAAGTTGCGCTGTGACGTATACACGGGAATCCCCGGGAATACCTGAAGAACAAGTCACTTACCTGACTATATGAGTATATTGTTGCCTCCCATTGCCTAGCACCCACTGACAAATATTGTTTGAGACAAGAGATGTAATGTAGTTCACAAAGTGATCTCTCTTACTGTAGGTCTGTTTAATTGTGAATGCTGCATCCTCCGAAGGCCGCATTTGAAGGCTGATTTCACGCATTTGAAGGCCGATTGCATCACAGCAGTGCTACCCAGGCTGTCTCAATTCAAACTCTGCACCCTTCGAAGGCCCGTCGCAGCCTACCCTTCCCCAGAATTCATAGCGCACCGGTGACGACGCAATTGTATTCAAAGAGAATAGCTGGTGTTAATAGTGTGGTGGCCGAGGGATTCACATATAAATGTAAGTTTTTCTTTGTTTTTTATTATCATGCTTCAACTGTGTGAAAACAAAACAGGGTTAAAACTTGTCAACCTATTGGACTTGCCTATCACTTCGCTTCTTCCTGGAGCTGTATTCTGCTAGCAACACAAACGATGATGTTCTAAATTCAGTATTATGATAAAAACTTCAAAATTAAAGGCAGAATGTCAACGCATATCATAGTGTATAATTCCTCCAGTAACATAAATAGAATAAAAATGAAAATTAGCTAGTCAGGCTCAATAGCTACTTGACATTTCACAAATGTCATATAGAATGGCAGCTCTCCTCTCGCACCGTTTGCTAGGCGGTAATTGAGAACACCTGGTGGCTCAATCGGTTATCCAATGACTGCTGCATTTGCAGCCTCCAAAGGCCGTGTAGGCTGCATTCTTCGAAGTCCGCGGCCTTCGAAGGATGCAGCCTTCACATTGAGACAGCTTGTAAGTCAGGAAAAAGTTCTGGTGACGTTTTTAACCTATTGATATATAAAAAAGATAATCTTTCCCTACACAAAAGCAACACCTAAAATTCACGATAGTTATCAAAGTTGATCTGGTCACAATTCCTGTTGAAATCAAATTATCACAATCAGTGATAGATGTACTGTACTCATTACTAGTTCATGATGTGCCCATTACTACAGTAGTTT
Source organism: Umbra pygmaea (assembly GCA_016801145.1). Classification (NCBI taxonomy): domain Eukaryota; kingdom Metazoa; phylum Chordata; class Actinopteri; order Esociformes; family Umbridae; genus Umbra; species Umbra pygmaea. The sequence continues at coordinate 13,972 of JACXGM010012217.1, read as the reverse complement.
ATGAAAGCAGTAACAAACAGTGTATGATTAATAGATGTACCCATTACTACTTTTAGATGAACAAAATGAACAACAGCGATATCTAATAAAAATAAAAGCAGTAACGAACAGTGTATAAATAATATAGTGTGAGACCATAAGTATACATTGGTGGCACGCTTGGAGTCGAACCCTGATCCCTCAGATGCTGACATTTGAGGCCTGCCAGAGAGGAAGGCTGGCCTGTAAACCTTCCAGGGCACAATGTCATTAATGAGGAAACCTCTGTCTACCATGACAGCAATCCCAGGTTTGAGGACACCAGATTCATGGGTAATCTGTTTGTCGCTGATAGACCCAGCATACAGCACAGAGACAAATGTCACTGGCTCATGTGGCGCGATCCCAATGAGCCCCTTCAGAGTGCACTGGGACTTGTAGGAGGAAAATTCCTCACTATGGATGAGAGGGGAAGATGGGCTTTGACACCTCAGCTCAGTGCAGTCAAGGATGACTGTGATGTCACAGTAGTTCATAAAGTCTGTTGGCAGTTTTCTCTGTATCTCCTCTTCGGGTATGCTGAGCCGAGTACTGTGAACAGGAAGTTGCCCCATGTTGTTATAATTCCGCTGACCGTGGACTGATGGATACCATACCGGTCAGCAAGGTCCCGTTGCTTGGACCCAAGGGCAAGGCAATTCAAAAATAGGAAAAACTCATCAATGGGCTGCAGGGAATGGGTTGTAGCATTTGACTCTGCGAGAGCTAATCTTTGTGCATGTCGAACACTGACCATGTATGGTAGAGTTTTCAATCATGCCCCAGAAACGCATCAGTAGATCATAAAGAAATGGATTACAAATACTCTATTAATTGCTGTTAATTAACTACACAAAATGTACACACAACTTTAAATGTATCTATGCAAAATTGTACAAACTGTACAAACTGCAACACTAAGGAGTTTTGATACAAAACTAGTGGACTAACTACCCAAATGGATGTCAAATTCTTGCTCTCTCTCTCTCTCTCACGTTAGCCTACCTGTCTAGACCTACCTTGTAAAGAACCTGATATCCTTGTCCGTGGCAGCAAAACGGTGAATGCTGAACCGCTGCCTCAGTGTAAGGCCATCGATCTGCTGGCGTAACAGGCAATTTTCCACCCGGAGCAACGTATTTTCCTCCAAATCAACGAGCTTCAGGTTTCGATGTGTTGTTGTGTTGCATGGGGACACCAAATGTTACCTGGTCCGGTGTATTCTCCCTGTCATCCTCTGGTGGCGGTCTTTCTCTTCTCTCCCAAACCCCCGGTCTTGTAGGTGGAAGGGAGAAATTGTTCCACTCAAATAACACAGGAACAGCCCTCTTTTTACAATTACTATCTTTTCTCTAAAATATATGTATTTTATTAACATCAAAACGAAGTCTGCTGTGCATATAGCAAATCTTTCATCGTAAGAATAATAATGGCACGGACGGGTGAAAACCATGCTACAATTAATAAAACTGAATTTTGTATTCGTTCTCGGATAGTAAAACACTTTAGAATTTGGAATAACTGCAGTTCTGCAGTTACCTTGTAGACTAAAGCTAGATTCACACCAGGTCCGGCAAACTGGTTGCATTGCGGCGGAAGTCCATTCATCTCAATAGTAAGCAATGCGCACCGCTGTGGCAAATCTACCGCAACCGGCAAAATGTGGATGCGGTGCACCGGGTTTGTTGCAAGAGTTGAAATAATCCAACTTTTGCTGTGCTTTGCCATATGGTGCCAGAAACGGAAGTTGATTTACCTCCGAGGAAGAGCTAATATGTCACTTTCATCTATGGGAAGAAAAGCTTTGACAACTCAGTAGATAGTTTTCGTATTGTCAATGAATAAACTGAAAATAGCTCCTGTCAGTTGCCTTGCTGGAGATGGACAGTTATATGCAATGTTGCCCACCATCTCGTAGATACGGAAGATTGATTACGATGTTGATTGCAGTGTACAAGTGTGTCTGCATTACGATGCTGTACTGGGATTTTTTGCCGTGTCTCGTTTGAATCCAGCTTAAAGATTTGACCAACTGGTATATTCTGTATGAGATGTCTATGATTATTACTGTCTGCCCGTAAAAGTTTGCGGCATGAGTTAGATGGTATAGTTTCCAAAATATCAACGTTTTTATAAATGGTCATGTCTAAAATGTCAATCCTTTCTAGATCTCTCTCTCTCTGCTGTACATTTTATATTCAGATCTGATGAGTTAAGAGTGAAACTCTGTGAGGAAAATATATGTGCCATTCCATATCAGTAGGATATAATTTATAGGCTATATATTTTCCAAAGAACAACATGATGGTGATATGGATTTTTTAAAATATAACTAATGTAATTAAACACATGCAATCCTCCCAGCCACAGGTCGTCTGACCCCAAAATGTGATTTGAAAGTCTGGTGACATGCCTGATGTCCTGTATTGGCATTAGACCAGAGCTGCCAAACCCTATTCCTGGAGATATACTGCCCTGTAGGTTCTCTCCAACCATTGTGTTGGGAAACATATTTTAGCATTCCTTTAGCTAATTATTTGAATCAGGTGTGCTAAATTTCAGTTGAAGTGAAAACCTACTGGATGGTAGATCTCCAGGAACAGGGTTGTGCAGCCCTGCATTGGACAATTAATAAAGATTATATTTATTCATTCCTTATAGCTGCATCAATTATCACATTAAACATGTCTTTTTGATGCAGGAGCAGCTTGATCTATTTAATTTAGAAAAAAAACAGCCGTTGTTGTTTGAGTTTTCGTTTGGAGGAGTATTTATAATGAAATGATATTAAAATAACGACACAATTGAACGAGTCACTAATAAAATGAGTTGTGACGAATTGTTTGAACTGCACATCATTACGGTTTTGAGCATCTCCCATACTGTTTCTTAAACATGTTTTCAAGCACTTCAGGTAAGAGAAAGGGAGGGTTGGCCACCATTTAAACGATGGGAGAGCTAAGCTTATTCGTGGGGGTGATAGCCCTGTCTTGCCCCCGCCTGCCGGTTGAATTCCACTGGAATTTCACAAACAGCGTGAAGTAATAGTTAATCTGTCCAATAAAATTATTAATTGTTTTCAAAAACATGAAAGATTTTGGTGGTATGTGATCTAACGGTGTATCATTTTTCTTCCTTCTTTTACTTGATTGTAATTTACAATCCAAATTTCGGCTATTCAGACATGAAAACATCACTTTAATAATGTATAGGCATGTTTGAATTTTGAAATACATGCTGAACCACAATTTATTCTGTATCCCAATTTGGGAAAAGCTGGTCTATAACAACAGTACAGAACAAAAATAATTACTGTAGTTATCTTGTGTAAAAAAACATTCTATATAGCGCGCCACCAAGTATAGTGCGCAAGGGGAGTGTGCCGTTTGTAAAAATGTGCATATCGCGCATAGTATATTTGCTAAAATACGGTACTTAAAACACTACACAGTGTACCTTTAAGTGGCCTACTAAAGCTAGTGCACTCGCCCAGCATGGAGCAGGGGGTTATTGCATCTGTTCATTTTAACAGGGTTGTGCAGACAGCAGCAAAATGGAACCTCTAATAATTACTGTTCTGGTCCTGACAGCAGCATCAGCTGAAGGTAGGAGAGTGCATGACACATAACAGACAATGAAGCAGCTATCTAACCAGGCCAGAATAATTAACAATGAAAAATGTATTCATGACAATTGTTAAACGTTTTCTGTGAATATTATTTTAGCTTGTTTAACAAACTTAGTATACTACCATAAAAAATGCAGTCTTATCATTGGATTCAGATTTAAAACAGACCAATGTTTAGATTGCATGCTTACCTAAGTTAAACACTTTTCCACAGTTATTGCCATGGTCTGTAATCTCTCTGTGACAAATGGGACTCATCAATGCTATGCGGCTTTTGGAGAATCATTGTCCTTACAGTTGCCTCAAGACAGCATGAAAAAAAATATATATTTACAGAAAGGTGATCAACGTATTCTGCATTTTAACCCCGGGCACGACTGGAGAACCAAATTGCAAAACGAGTATGTGAATCGTTCTGAGTTCTATGAAAATGGAACTTTCAGACTGGATAGAGTCATGAAAAATGACTCTGGTGATTACAGAATTGACATCTATGGTTTAGATGGGATACTACTGCGCAAAGTCAACATTAAACTTGAGATACAAGGTAAATATGACAGCATTTATAAAAGTTTAATAAAAAATGTATATTATTTTATAGCCCAGTGTTAGGATAATAGAAAGTTGAGCCTAGGGAGACAGGTATGTAGGGGGAGTCAGAGAGGAAGATCACAGACAGCTGGCTGGGGCTTAAAGTCCTCTCTCCAGGCGTTGTTCAGTCCAAAGCCTTATCCTGCACTTAATTACATTATGTTACTGAAATCTGTGTCTGTCAGCCCCGGTGTCAGAGCCTGTGTTGTATCACCTCTGTCTGTCTCATGGAGAGACCATGGTCACATGTTCCTCAGAGGGAGATGGTCTTCAGTTCAGCTGGACCCTGAAGAATCAAAACCTGACCAGGAGTTTAACCAATTCTGTCAAACTAAATATGAATGATATCGGACGGCTGACATGCACTGTTCGCAATGAAGTTAGCAGCAGCAATTCCACAATGAATCTCCCAGCTTGCCAAGGTAATATCAGACGAGTTCATTTATATTTTATTTTAAATCATTTTAATTGCATGGTCAACAAGAGTTTAGAAATGATGTTTTCTCTCTAGCGTCCTCTTCTCAGTTTAATTTTGTAGCTGTGGTCCCAGCTGTTACTCTCACAGTACTTCTTGTACTTTATACCCATTTAAACAAGAAACGATCCAGATGTGATACCTCAGGTAAAGTTTGAATGTAGTTTGATTTATTAACCAGAACATATTAAAATGTTGAAATGTTTTTATGTCCACATTATACAACAAATTCCTTCTGGAAAACTTTCAGAAAGTGGTAACAATGAAGACGTTGTGTATGCTGATGTGAAAATCAACAAGCAAAGAAGGCAAACAAACAAGCAGCCCTCTGCCACCAAAATGATGGCATTTTGACAGACGAAAACAACATTTAACCACCACATGTATTTTTACTTTTACAACACAAATCTTTGACCTTTAGGTCTTTCAGTGAAACCGTCTAAATGCACTCATCTAGCATTTCAGAATGTTCTACCCTTTATAAAAATGCTTCTAAAGAGAAACAAGTTGATCTTTGGTATTACTCTCACAATTTGTTTCCTCTTCTGTCTGATTTCATTTGGGAGCTAAATGAGAACATCTATTGATTTTAATTTGTTATAACAGTGATTATGATCTTTGTGTATAGGACTGCACATCTAATACAGAACTATCTTTTAAATGTAATGGTGTTTTTCAACAAGCACAATAGAATTCAAAACATATTCAGTCTAAACCCAAATAAAGTGGGTTTGTATAAAAATAAATTGTATCCGGACTTTTCCTTTTTACTCCAGAAGACACAGACCTTTCACTAGTTTTGTCAAAAATTAGCTTTGGTTTTGATGTTTTTTTGCCAGAGGTCTAAGCTCCTCTTTGGACAACATGAGCCCCAGTTCGCCCAGTGTCTGTCCGTGCTACAGTATATCCGTTTCCTTAGCCTATGCTTCCTAATGTTCTGACATTTATAGTCATAAAAAATGTACACAACTCTTAAAACAAATTGCTTGTGTTCTGCCAGAATAATACGATATTTAACTTGAGATAGAGAAGACCTATTTTATTGCTGGACATACAAATTAAATTTTTTTTTTACCAAATACATTTATATATATAGCTCCCTTTCATGTGTGAAAACAACATTTTCCAGACCCTCACTTGCCCACTTATTCATACATTTGCAGACATCAGATCTGATAACTGTTACTGTTTTTTGTCAAACAGCATAATAATTAACTCCAGGTAAGAGTTTTTATTTTTCACATTTGGAAATTAAGAGAATCTGTACAGTATATTAAATGCATTTTCCCCATCAAATGAAATGTTGTTTGTCTTATAGTTAAATGGATATTTACTGTCATACAATTATTGAGGGAAGAGATTATAGAAAATACATATCAGTACAATATGAATTACAAATAAAGATCGGTTGTACAAGTAAAGATGTACTATTTTATATTTTCCTGCTGTGATTTCTTTTCAGTTGATGCAGCTATCCATTTGGAAGAAAATGTTTCCACTTGTGATATATCTATGCATTCACAAATTAGACAACCAATCTTTCATGTCATGTTTTAGGCTATATTACACTAATTCATTCATACAAGTAATTAAACAATGTTTGTGATCAAATTCATTTGAAAAATACTGGGAACAAAATATTAATTGGGCAAACTGTAATTAATTGAATTAAACCATCATTGACATTTTTTTATTAAATCAAATACAAAGCAGAGGTCTAAGCAAAATTCGAACCAACGGTATGAAAATCAGATTTTAATTCATCCAAAAACAGAGGGAAAAATGTACAGTACTGTATAGAGTTGCCATTCTTAAAATTTGACATTTTAGTTACCCATCCATCCAACTCCAACACAACAGGTAAAACATTGTATATGTGATCAATGTGTCTGTTGCAGGCCTTGAGTGTCAGCTTTTCAAGTCAGATTGAATTTGCAAAGTAAATACTATCAAACAACAGAATGTACCTATTATATAGCTAATCAATCTACTGGGTTTGCAAGAAATAAAATATAGTAATCTATCTGTTTTCTTGAATGATCAGTTAGATCTTAGTTGTGCGTCAATTCAGAGTTTTCACCGTTGCCTGAAATGTTGATGGGGATAAACCGGTTGACAGCTTTATTTGCAGGCGTGGTTCTAGCGGGGGAGCAAACATGTTCGCATGGCAACACTATATTATTCCAGCAACACAAACTCTGATTTGTTCTTTTAGAATAATAGTGCTTGTTTTAATTCATTGCAATAACCATTGTGAATTTATTACAAAGCTAGTGAATTGTAACTAAATACAGTGCTATTGTGTGTAAAGAAACAGTACTGTAAGTGTATGTGATTGTAAAAACAAACATTTAACATGTTTTCCATTACAGCGTTTAATTAAACAGTAACAAATATGTTGTACACAGAATGTAATTTAATATATTGTCAGTGTCTCGTGAAAACAAGATACATTTGAAAAATATTCACTAGAGTCTGTTTTATCCAACAACAGACTAACTTTAGCAACACATGAACATAGACCCACCAACTATATATGCAATGAATTAACAATGATTATTGTCATGAATTACGAGCCCTATTGATTTGAAAGGTAAAATCAGAGTTTGTGTTGCCGATATAATTTGTTTGCCAGGTGAACGTGTTTGCCCCCCCCCCACCCGCTAGAACCGCGCCTGTTTATTTGAATGTTAATGGAATTACAAACAACACTTGTTTTGTGGGTGTTTCTCCCTAATCAGTTCTTAATACAGCCGCACTATATAGCCTATACTTCTCATTGCGCAACAAATGTGATCTGCATATGTTTTGTTTACATTGTGAAGTTCGAAAATGTATAGATGGAATAACATTTGGAATAGAATTTCTTTGTAAATTCAATCAAATAACCAACAACTAGCGGCCCACCGGGAATTCTCCAACGTGTCATACTATACATTTCATTACCTTTATTGAAATGTACAGTAAATGCATAACTTGAAATAAAGTTTTAGTTTTTCAGACGGTTTTTAATATTCCACCTTTATTCATAAAATCACTGAGTGCCAGATGGGCCTTGGTTGCAGCGTCTGGCGCTGTCCTTCTCCCTCTTGGCATTCCTCCTCCCTAATTTTGGTCCACAATCAGCACAGATATTCAAACTGCACAGAAACGATTGCATCTCACATGATGATCATTGTTCTGTGAAAATAATAATGAAGTGTATGCTTCTGAACTCCAAAAGCGATCTCTAATAAAATGAAAGCAGTAACGAATAGTCTCTGATTAATATAAATGACTACAATGCTACAAAAGTGTCTGGGAATGAGATGACTGTTTTTCTACTTTTTTTTAACCAGACAAGCCACAATCAGTTAACGTTCCTTAAGCCAAAGCCAAACAAACCACTTTTTAGGTACAGTCTGTCAGCTAAATATCATGAATAGGCCTATTATGAATAGTAGCCTATGTTATCGGCCATTAATACATTACATATGTGTTGTCCTACTGGCTCAGTTTTCAAACCTGATGACAACCCTCAGTCTAGATTTAGTTTCAACAACTTAGTGCAGATCCATTGACGATGGAGACAATTGTTCCTGGCTGCGCAAATGAAACACAGCCCCTCATCCACCCCACAAAATGAGTGTTGTTTTCAGTGGTGAAATAACCCCATCACAAAATGTTTGGAATGAGCTGAAAACAGTTGTCTGTAAGCAGGCCAAGCGACAAGCAAAGATCCGCTTGCAACTGCGATCCGAACATTCTGGCTTGAATAGCTGACACACGAGGCCTGCGACAGAAACATTGATCACCTTTACAATGTTTTACCTGTCGTGTTGAAGTTGGATGGATGGGCAACTAAAATGTAAAATACTATACGGTACTCTACATTTTTCCCTCTGTTTTTGGATACATTAAAGTCTGATTTTCATACCGTTGGTTTGCTTAGACCTGCTTTGTGATTTAATAAAAAAATGTCAACGATGGTTTGATTCAATTAATTACAGTTAGCCCACTTAATATTTAGTTCCAAGTAATATAGCCTAAAACATGATGTGAACGATTGGTTGTCAATGCATAGAAATCACAAGTAGAAACATTTTCTTCCAAATGGATAGCTGCATGCACTGAAAAGAAAGCAATAAAATATAAAATAGTACATCTTTACTTGTACAACCGATCTGTCTGTCTGTCTTATATTTATAAATGGTAGTAAATAATTAGATGATTACAATTCGCTGGATTTGAAACGCGGTTGTCAAGGTTGAAATACCCGGTATGAGAAGATCTAAGTAAGAGCTATATTCATAGCATTGTGATGTAATGTACAACATGGGGGATGCCATGGAAGGAGAGAAAAGTATTAGGGTGAAGTCAGCAAAAATGTGCCTAATTATGTTATATTGTATCTTGTAGTGTTGCTTCAACACTTGTTGACGTGTAACAAGAGTTTCGAGTGGTCTGAGTTTTCTAGGCGGGCAGGGCAGAAAAATATAATTAGATCTCATGCGTAGCTTATTTGATGGTACTATAAGCCCTTTACCAAGATGTGGCCCATTTTAGCTGACTTCACCCTATACACGCACCTAAAGGATTATTAGGAACACCCGTTGAATTTCTCATTAATGCAATTATCTACTCAACCAATCACATGGCAGTTGCTTCAATGCATTTAGGGGTGTGGTCCTGGTCAAGACAATCTCCTGAACTCCAAACTGAATGTCAGAATGGGAAAGAAAGGTGATCTAAGCATTTTTGAGCGTGGCATGGTTGTTGGTGCCAGATGGGCTGGTCTGAGTATTTCACAATCTGCTCAGTTACTGGGATTTTCACGCACAACCATTTCTAGGGTTTACAAAGAATGGTGTGAAAAGGAAAAAACATCCAGTATGCGGCAGTCCTGTGGGCGAAAATGCCTTGTTGATGCAAGAGGTCAGAGGAAAATGGGCCGACTGCGTCAAGCTGATAGAAGAGCATCTTTGACAGGAATAACCACTTGTTACAACCAAGGTATGCAGCAAAGCATTTGTGCAGCCACAACACGCACAACCTTGAGGCGGATGGGCTACAACAGCAGAAGACCCCACCAGGTACCACTCATCTCGCCTACAAATAGGAAAAAGAGGCTGCAATTTGCAAGAGCTCACCAAAATTGGACAGTTGAAGACTGGAAAAATGTTGCCTGGTCTAATGAATCTCGATTTCTGTTGAGACATTCAGATGGTAGAGTCAGAATTTGGCATAAACAGAATGACAACATGGATCCATCATGCCTTGTTACCACTGTGAAGGCTGGGGGTGGTGGTGTAATGGTGTGGGGGATGTTTTCTTGGCACACTTTAGGCCCCTTATTGCCAATTGGGCATTGTTTAAATGCCACGGCCTACCTGAGCATTGTTTCTGACCAAGTCCATCCCTTTATGGCCAACATGTACCCATCCTCTGATGGCTACTTCCAGCAGGATAATGCACCATGTCACAAAGCTCGAATCATTTCAAATTGGTTTCTTGAACATGACAATGAGTTCACTGTACTAAAATGGCCCCCACAGTCACCAGATCTCAACCCAATACAGCATCTTTGGGATGTGGTGGAACGGGAGGTTCGTGCCCTGGATGTGCATCCCACAAATCTCTATCAACTGCAAGATGCCTTCCTATCAATATGGGCCAACATTTCTAAAGAATGCATTCAGCACCTTGTTGAATCAATGCCACATAGAATTAAGGCAGTTCTGAAGGCGAAAGGATTCCTAATAATCCTTTAGATGAGTGTACAGAGCAAAAAGGACAACGGAAAAGAAATATGTACTGTAAGCATGGGACAAACCTTCACATTAACAGGGCTCATGTGAAATCTTTGTATTTTTTATTTGTTTAGACAAAAAATGGTACATTGATTTTTGCAAATATACTGTTCAGTAGATGATACTCTAACAAGTGTTTTCATTGAATTGATCACTCTTTACAGGGTTCCCGCGGTGTCTTAAAAAGTCTGAAATTCTGAACGTTAAATTTAAGGCCTTAAAATGTCTTAAAAATGACAAGATTTTTATCCGAGGTCTTAAATTTCATTTAGTCAGGTCTTAAAAATGGTTTTACCTTGTTCATTTCCAGAAACGCTAGCCACAGAAAAATAAAATATCGACTCGTAGCCTACAAAGGAGATTCATGAATATTGTCGATGTTAATTAGGAACAAAAGTACATTTTGCGTTGCACACAGACATTTTTTAAGGTGCAACAGTAAAAAAAACAGCAGAAAGGTGCCCTCAGAATGTTGATTTGGTGTGTTGTAGTTCTTTGATGTACGCTGTGATAAAACTACAAATCCTGTGATAAATGCAAAACCTGCCCGTGAAGTATATCTGTGTCTCCTCAGAGTTTGATAAAGTTTGGCTAGGCCGACGTGTGGAAAATGGGAAAGTGTACTTTTAACGAGACACGGCTAGAGCGCGGCGATTTTCGCTGTGATTACAAGCGGTACACAGCTCCAAGTACGAAGCTGGAGTCACATGCCAGAGCGGAGAAACAGAAGCTAGCCGCAAAATGCCTTCAGCAGACTCGACCAATTAGCCAGTTTTGTGCCTCACCCCTGCCGAAAATAAGATACAAGTAGAAGTGTTCCTTCACTTAATATAATGAAAATAAATAACTTATTTACAAATATAATTAAAATGCATTGCTTTCTAATCAAGTCCAAACATTCAAATGAAGTATTGCGCTTGTCACCCTCAAAGTCAGACAACGCATTTCAATGCAAGAGACTGCGCAACTCTCACTTCCAACATCCGCGCAGCAAAGTGAGAAAATTGAGTTTCTTCTTCACTAACATGATACACTGTGAATATCAACCATTCATCCAAGAGTTGCAAAACATAGCAGAGAATGGGAACCAACCACAGAGGTAGTCACAGTATACTGCCTAACTACTCAAGCAACCATATAAGTTAACATTAGCCTATTAAGGTAAAACCAATTTTCCAAAGTCAAAGTCAAGGTTGTTTATTTATCATATGCATCGAATAACATACATCATCCTATGCAGAGAAATTATTTTGACATGGCACGGCGATTGTATGCAGTGGGCTTATGAACAAGAATTACAACAATATAAGAATTTTAAAATAATAATGACAATAGTAATAATAATAATAAAACGCTATGTACTGAGCAGTGGTCTGGAAAATGTACAACAGTAGAAGTAGTAAATATTATAGATTTGGCATGGATAATTGCTTTTAAGGTGCATTTGAATTCTGCTACATCAGATGTAGAGAGCATAAAGTGACCAGAGAGTGTTAGTGTTAGTGCTGAACAGGCGATTTGCGATCAGTGTCTGTGTTCCATGTTGAGCAGCCGAATGGCCTGTGGGAAGAAACTGTTTTTAAGTCTGGTGGTCCGTGCCTTGATGCTCCGGTAACGTCTACCAGACGGCAGTAGTGAGAAAAGATCACGGCCTTGGTGGCTGTGGTCTTTGAGGATGTTCTTTGTTTTCCTAAGGCATCGCTTATGGTAGATGCCTTGCACGGGGGGGAGGCAGCAGCCAATGATGCGCTCCGCTGACTTTACCACCCTCTGAAGGGCCTTACGATCAGCAGCGGAGCAGCTGCCGTACCAGGCTGTAATGTAGCCTGAGAGGATGCTCTCAATGGTGCACCTGTAGAAGTTTATTAAAATCCTGACAGACATGCCAAACTTCTTGAGTCTCCTCAGGAAGTATCGGCGCTTTTGGGCAGTTTTTGTTACCGAGATTGTCTGTCTGGAACATGTGAGGTTGTCGCTGATGAACACACTGAGGAACTTGAACTCTGAAACTCTCTCGACTTCAGCTCAATCGATGTGTATGGCGGCAAGACCCTCCCTCTGATGCTTCCTAAAGTCCACTATCATCTCTTTTGTCTTGCTGATGTTGAGAGAGAGGTTGTTGCTCTGGCACCAGGTAGCCAAGGCTCTTACCTCTTCCTGCCTACTATTGGTAGTCTGCCAAGTATCAGGAATAGGCTTATTTTATTTTAAGTATTGTTTATTGGTGATTCTCTGTTTGCCCTCACAAAAACTCAATAATATTTAGCAATGAATGTAAAAGATCATTGTTACATGAATATGCTATTCGAACAGATTCAGTGCATTGGTGAAAAATCATATAGCTTGCTATCCCTTTTGTTAACTTTAGCAGATGATAAAGCTATTATGTCTAATTCTATAAAGATTATCACTCATCAACATACGGGGAATTTGTAATAATATCACATCGGATAGTAGGCTGTAGTAATAAATTTTGTAGTAATGTTATTTTATTTCTCAATATTTGTATTAATTTGCTGCTGGGTCATTTTAGGGCTAGTGTAGATGTGCACAGTTTTGCAGCCACTTTCTGGCTCGTAGCCTAATTATGCACTCTCCTTTATAAACCAGAGTTTTTGCAACAATTTTGTTAAAGTTATATTATTAGATAAACCATGTCCCGGGTCTTAAATATGTTTTGATTGATCACAAATAGGATTGTTTAGTAATACTACAAGCTAGAATACATAATCTAGAAGACAGTGTAGCTGTCAAGTGTGTTGTTCACTTCCATCCCGCAGCCTGGACTTTATATTATTCAAAGATTTGTTCATTTGAGGCAGTGCGCATCGGCAAAATGTAACAGCTTAACATATAATCAATCAATTATAACAAAGACGTTCAGTGGCCAAGAAGTAATATGGATATGTGTGTAGTAAACCCATTATTTTAAATATCCAGCATCATATATATGACTTTGTAAGTATAACAATTAACATAAAACTTAAAATATTTATACTGTACATAATCCTGTAATAGGATCAACAGATCCATATGTAAGCTATGATAAAGGTGCATTTGTCAAATTAGTAATTTGGTCGGTTAACCTCTTAAGGATCGGGCTCTGATTGTGAAATTCTGACAAAAAAACATACCCAAAGTTAACTTCTTGTTACACTGGACATGAAGCAAGCAGAAACATATGGTTGATATTTTTGAAAAGGAAAGACTTTGAATTTCTTGGAAATCTATAATTTATTTAGAATAAATTTACACAGTGAATATGTCACAACATGAAATAAAGAAAATGCATAATTATTTTTTGTTTACATTTTTCTACATCCTGTTTGAAAGACAAGTACAAAACCATATATTGAGATAGGGTCCTGGAAACACATCTAATTATATCCCCCAGTGGTTGACAACATATGTTGAAAGTTTTAGAATGATAGAATCAATGACCAAGGAGCTATAGACTATTTTGTAAGAGGA
>JACXGM010012216.1:0-24215 GCA_016801145.1 Umbra pygmaea | reverse complement strand
GTACAAGAGGAAGTATAGGTACAGATACTCAGAGTGTACAAGAGGAAGTATAGGTACAGATACTCAGAGTGTACAAGAGGAAGTATAGGTACAGATACTCAGAGTGTACAAGAGGAAGTATAGGTACAGATACTCAGAGTGTACAAGAGGAAGTATAGGTACAGATACTCAGAGTGTACAAGAGGAAGTATAGGTACAGTTGAGGTCATTATTATGGAGGTAGATAAGTTAGTATACAAAGTGGCAGAGCAATAAAAATGGAATAGGTAACAATTAAGCGTCACTGTGCAAATAATACGATTAGTATAGTATTATTACTAGTTGTATTATTCTGTTATAAACTGTGTGCTTTGGGGTGTATTTTTAATGATAGGACAGGAGGAAGGAGATGCCAAGGGGACAGGGAGGGGAAAACGGAGAGGAAGGGCACAGACAGTCGGCCAAGTCAGGGATTGAACCCCTGACACCAGGTTGTGTGTGTTCAGGAGTCGAGATCTTACACCGTTACACCAATCTCAGGTAAAAATGATGTGGTTTTAAAGTTGAATGCTGATTGGTCACAAGATTTGGTATATGGGACATTATAAACCATAGCGCTTTGAATTTTGAATGCTAATTGGCTAATAGCTGTGGGGTTTGATACCTTACAGTATGTCATGGTATGATATTCTTAGGTGTTATTATATATTGACAGTATTATACATCTAAGTTCTGTGAATATGAATGCAATGTGTCTTACCTATAAGCAACTCTTAATGCTTAAGTAACTCTACACATGTATAATTACTGGTGACCAAGAATGCTGGATGTCATTACTGAATCCTTGAAGTTCCTCAAAAAAACCTTTGCTAGTCATTCCAGTCAAGCTGTTCTGTTTTGTTCTTTAACACAGAAATGCACGTGTTCCTCCAAAGAGCCTATGCATAGAAATGACACTGTTTTCAACATAATACGAAATTCTACACTGCACTTTAGTGCTATTATGGATTAGAAAATAATTGATTACACTTTGCCCATATACAAAAATTTGCAATCACAAATTGGAATATGGGCAAGTACTTACAAATGTGAGCATTCACACTGCAGGCTTGAATACGTATGTGGAACCCTTAGACCCCTCATACTCAAATCTGACCCTTGAAGCTGGTTCCACACTTTTTAGTGAAACCCTCTAATCTGGGACTCATTTAAACCAGGTTTACCAGGTGGGTGCAACTAATGATGAGGTAGAACAGAAAACCGGCAGGATCTGGCCCTCATAGGGTAAGGGTCGAGTACCCTGCCCTAGACTATCGACTACTCCTAAAGCTAATTGGAGTCAGGAGTCAGTTAACCTGGAGTCCAATTAATGAGAAAAGATGGAGGGAGTTGGTTAGAGTTGCCCTGCCTTATAAAAAACACTGACAAATCAAGAGTTCACATCCAGATGGAAACATGTTTTTTTCTTCTCTATTCCAGTGCAATGTACATGTGTTTCTGTAGATAGGCGATTGTAGGTTTTTTATGTATTAACCCTAACCTTAACCTCAGTAAGGCCATTCCTAACCATAACCATTTGTGATATCATGCCTAACATTAAGCTGAACTGTGAAAATTAGAGTATAATTTGAATCGCTATGGAATGTATGGAAAGTCTGGAATGTTTGGTGATCAGATGAATCCGCCGCAACGAAATAAAATAACTAATATAGCCTAATAGTAAAACGTGGAGTGCAAATATGAAAAAATATTTTGGCATATAACATAAATCTTGTTTTCAAATTAGTTACCTGAGAATGTAATTCGGGAGAAGTTCTGAGATGTACGATTGGGATTTTCATCAGTTTACGGTAATAAAAGTTGTCTATAAATTTTAGCACTCTCTTTAGGAGTGGCCATCCTGTAATGATGAATGGAAGAGTATAGTTGAGAATGCTCAAAAGGTTAAGAAAAATCATGAAGTGTCAGCTAAAACATAAAGGGATCTCTGTTAAATCTCTTTTGATGAAGGGAGTTCATGGGAGGACAAAACGGAGACAGCCTGTGCTGTTAAAAAAGCTAACTAAACTAAATTTGAGTTGTTTGAAGAAACAAACTGTGTGGAGAAGAAAAAGGCACAGCGCATGAAAAAAAAATCCCAATTGTAAGTATGGTGGAGGGTGCATCATGGTTTGGGGCTGCTTTGCTGCCTCAGGACCTGGTCAGCTTACTAGCATCTGAAAAAAACTATTCCAGACATTTAGCCAGAGAATGTAAGGACATCTGTGCACTAGTTGATTAACAGATGACTAATTGCTCAACAGAAGGTGGGTAATTCAACAGGACAACAACCCAAAGCACAGAAGTAAATCAACAACAGAATCACTTGAAGAGAAGAAAATACTCCTTCTGGAGTCCTGACATAAACCCGATTGAGATACTGTGGCATGACCACAAGAGAGAGATTCACAACAGACATTCCAATTCCAATTTACACAATGTTTTCAATAAACACATGCAGACATAAAACTAATGTATACATCGAAAATCAATCTTGCCCTGCCTGTCTGAAGTGTTTTAAAACCTGGTCAATAAACAGTTAAAACAACTTTTTGGGTCAAACAGCATTTGCTATGGTGCAGTCAGGCTTCAGAGCTGGCCATTGAAGCTAGTCAACTATATAAGTAATGGTACTGCTACTGTGGCACAGGACAGAAGGTATTGGTGCATCACCCCTGTTTTCTCAGTGTCCCAAGGTCCCCAGGCCTCAGCACCTTGGACAGCGCCCCTGTGGAAAACAACAGGGCACACAGGGATTCAGCACCTTGGACAGCGCCCCTGTGGAAAACAACAGGGCACAGAGGGATTCAGCACCTTGGACAGCGCCCCTGTGGAAAACAACAGGGCACACCGAGATTCAGCACGTTGGACAGCGCCTCTGTGGAAAACAACAGGGCACACAGGGATTCAGAAACTTGGACAGCGCCCCTGTGGAAAACAACAGGGCAAACAGAGATTCAGCACGTTGGACAGCGCCCCTGTGGAAAACACGCCCTTCTTCCCCAGCTGCCATCCATTAACCCTGATAGAGAGGCTTATCAGACCAGGATGAACGACACCGGCAGGTGAGCCTTATGATGGACCTAATAGACCATTTTGCTTGTTGTTCTCTATTTCTCTGCCTTTTGCTAACACAGATGCTGGAGAGGACTAATTCGGAGCTAGGTTAGGGGCCTATATACAGTACCCCTTTTCCACCCGGTCCCACACCACTGACTGTATCTATGGGGGTTTCTCAAGGTTCAACTCTTGGGTCAATGCTATACATCTTGTATATGAATTATATGGTGCTTGCCGATGATAATTCACTCATTCACATTTATGCCAATTAAGCTATTCTGTATAAAATGGGCACTTATTGACAACTGTACTGACAACCCCACAACATAGATTAAATAACATCATCCTTTGAGCTCCAACTACCGTATTTCTCAACACCAATGATTGGAATGAATTGCAAAAGACTTGTAAACTTGCTACTTTCCTCACACGTCACTCCTTTCAAAACAAACCAAGCTATTATCGGATCAAAGCACCAGCATCAAACGTATCTGTATATTTGTCAGGCTGAGAGTGTGCGACTGTCATCCACAAAAACACTACAGTAAGTACTATTGTGAACCAGGTGGTTCAAGTACTGAATATTGATTGGCTGAGAGCTGTATACAGTATACTACTCTATACTATATAATCAGAAGTGTGTAGACAACACTATGAATGGAGGAAGAGGGAAAATAGTCTAGAGCTGTTTTTCAGGGTTCGGGCTAGCCAGTCATTTTAATGCTACAGGATACAAAGACATTTGAGACTATAATTGCGGAACTCATGTTGACTGTACAGAGCCCTGACCTCAATCACATGGAACACCTTTGGGATAGATTGGAATGGCGATTGCGATACAGGCCTTCTTGTCCAACATCTGTGCCTGACCTGACAAATTATGTTTTGGGCTGAATGGGCACAAATTCCCACAGACACAATTCAAAATCATGTAGAAGGCCTTTTCAGAAGAGTGTTGGCTGTTATAGCCAGAAAGGGTGGGGCCAACTCAATATAAATGCCCATGGTTTTGGACTGATATAGGTGTGATGGTCAGGTGTCCACATATAATACAGTTCATACAGATAGATAGATAGGCCGAGATACTTTATTTATCCAAAAGGAAATTAAGGTGTCCAACATACAAATAATTAGTTTATAACAGCAACAACGCATTTCAGGGGTTTGTGATGTGTTGCTGTGTCCAGACTCAGCCGTGTCCAGACTTAACGTGACAGCGGTGTGCAAAAACAGCTCTTGGTCATGATATATTGTCCATATACTATATCCCTTCATACATTATTGCTTACTATGGCTTCCAGCCAATTAATATTAAGAACCTATGGTTATTATACCTTACAGTTCTGTTTTTTATCTGCATCTCTTCCTCTAGCCCACTCGCCATATCTCCCTCTCACAGTTTATTTATTTTCATCTAGCCCCTCCATCTCTCTTTCTTTTGATCTAGCCCCTCCATCTCTCTATCTTTCTTTTGATCTAGCCCTTCCATCTCTCTATCTTTCTTCCATCTACCCCCTCCAAGTCCTCCTGCCTTTGCTTCTCCCTGTAGTGCAGTTTGGTGCATTAAGCTGAGTTGTGTTTACATGCACTTACACTGCAGATGAGCACCTAGCCGTGGACTCCTGTGCACTGACAACACCATGCCGCCCCTCCCCACAGCTGGGGCACTACTCTCGCTTCAGTGGCACTCACACAATCCCTCCTGTATTTTCCATACCTTATTGACAGACTGTAGGAGATGGGGAGACACAGGTTGATGAGAGCGCACTGGGATTTGAACACTGGTCACCGGCGGGGAGCTGCATATGTGCATTGAGCCGGGCGTGTTAACGCCCGGACCACGTCTCATGCTCGTTCTCTTTTTTAGTCTCTCTCATGCACACAAGCACATCTCGTTCTCTAATTTTACAACTAATACTTAACTAATGAAATCTCTGTCTTTCTCGCCCAGACAACACAGCCAAAGCGGTTCTCCCTTAACTGAAATTACTCCACTAATGTGGCTTTGGTTTGGCAGCTGAAATAAGCACTCCCAATCAAAACATGAGAAGATGCTCATTTTGGGGGCTCTAAGTAGGCCTACCCTGCCTGCCTGTCCTTGTGATAGAGCCTGCACCGCCATCTGTTGTGCTCACATGAGCGTATTTACAGGAATGTGTTGAAGAGCACTAAGCTCTTCACTTCTCTGGCTCAGTCTGAGCCTCTTGATCTTTTCTCTGTTCACGCTCTTCTCTGCTGCCTTCTGACTTCACACCTCTCTCCAGCCCTCCACACATACAGTCATATGGAAAAGTTTATGCACCCCTGACCATTTCCACGATTTTCATTTATAAATAATTGGGTGTTTGGATCAGCAATTTCATTTTGATCTATCAAATAGCTGAAGGACACGGTAATATCTTGGTAGTGAAAATGTGCAATGTGAATCAAAATGAAATTAGACAGGTGCATAAATTTGGGCACCCTTGTCATTTTGTGTAATTAAATACCTGTAACTACCTAGCACTGTTTATTCGGAACACAATTGGTTTGGTGAGCTCATTAAGCCTTGATCTTTATAGCAGGTGCATCCATTCAGGAGAAAATGTATTTTGGTGGCCAATTTCAAGTTGTTGTTCTTTTTGACTCTCCTCTGAAGAGTGGCAACATATCAAAACAACTTTCAAATGACCTGAAAACAAAGATTGTTCAACAGTATGGTTTAGGCGAAGGCTACAAAAAGCTATCACAGAGATTTAAGCTGTCAGTGTCCACTGTGAGGAACATAGTGAGGAAATGGAAGACCAAAGGCACAGTTCTTGTTAAGGCCAGAAGTGGCAGGCCAAGTAAAATGACCACAAATCACCTCCAAAGACCTACAACATCATCTTGCTGCAGATGGTGTCACAATGCACAAGGAGAAGCTGTATGGTATAGTGATGTGGAAGTAGGCTTTTCTGCACACACACCACAAACAGAGTTGCTTGAGGTATGCAAACGCACATTTGGACAAGCCAGCTTCATTTTGGAAGAAGGTGCTGTGGACTGATGAAACAAAGATGAGAGTTATTTGGTCATAACAAGGGACTTTATGCATAGCGGCAAAAGAACACAGCGTTCCAAGACAAACACTTGCTACCCACAGTGAAATTTGGGGGAGGTTCCATAATGATGTGTAGTGGGAAATAAATGTTTATAGGACCAAATAATGACTCCTTCAACAGCTGAATTCTTATCCCTCCTGGGATGAATTAAGATTCATGGAAAGGGGGAAACCCCAATGTATGTCACACATTTAAACCTGTACCTATGTGATTTTGGTTTTGATCCACCCATAAAGGGAGTTTGGTAGTATTACTTGTAAAGGTTATGTTGTCTCCACGGGGTTCTAGGAGAAGACAAATGCTAGCTCCCCCTATGGAAGATATTCAAACCCAGTCCTTTGTTACAGCCCGGATGCGCCAAGGCGCCAAGGCGACGTTTCTAATTGCTAATGTACTCTTTGTTTTCTCCAATCCCAGCCAGTGAACAGATAGGTAGTTCGTATGCAGCGGGAGTTGGGGGCGTCCCCTCTCGAGGGGAAATATAAGTCTTTGTTTAAGGTTAAACGGATGAGATTTCTGTAACGACTCTCCTGGCCACACGTATGTGTGTGCCATAGCAAATGTGTTGAATAAATGCTGTAACAGACTAACTGTATAAGATATGCTTAGATCGTAGATCATATTTAGAAGTGTAAACGACATGTAATTTCTTGGTATAATTGTGTAATTCTGTGTCCGGTTAAAGTGTTGTACTTTGATGCCCTTTAACTGGAATTAAATATTATTCATTTACTAAGTTCTGTCATAGACATTTTAAATCATTTCCCAGAACGTCTCCGGTGGAGTCATTAATGTAATGACTATATCTTGTAAGCTATATCTTGTTGCGGCCTGCTCCTATGTTTCAGCTGTTATTACGCACACAGTTTCAAGCTAGGTAGCTTATGCACCTTTGTCTGACTCGCGGGCAACGCGTTAGTTTCCCGGGTCGCTGTAGTATTTCTTTCCGTAGCTGTTTACACACGGAGAAATTATCATTTGTGAGTTCAGATGGTTAGATAGGAAATATCAACAACGCTTATTCTATAAATCCTCTATAGGCTTCCATTAAGCATTTCTCCATTCTTAACCCAGACTATTGCAACGGGAGAAAAGGAAATACATTAATTATTAATGCTTTAACTTCATAAGTGCACATTAATTGTATCCTTTTACTCCCCTACTACAGATGTGGGGCTGTGTGACCAGTGGAGTTAATGGGAATCTTGTTAAAGTTGAGGGTCACATGGATTCCACTCAATATCAGCAGATACTTGAGAATAATATAGAGGAATCAAGTTGAAGTTACGTCGGGGCTGGATATTTCAACAAGACAACGACCCAAAACACTTTGATCCAAAATCTACTCTGGCATTTATGCAGAGGAACAAATACAATGTTCTGGAATGGCCATCCCAGTCACCACACCTGAATGCCATTGAAAATATGTGGGGTGATTTGAAGCGGGCCGTCCATGCTCAGCAACCATCAAACCTAACCTAACTGAACTGGAGATGTTTCGCAAGGAAGAATGGTCCACAACACCTTAATCCAGAATCCATGCACTCATGACAGGCCATAGGAAGCATTTAGAGGCTGTTATTTCTGCTAAAGGAGGCTCGACTAAAAACTGCTGTGAAATTTCTGTTTGGGTGCCCAAGTATATGCACCTGTCTAATTTTGTTTAAAATTAAATTGCTGATCCAAACACCCAAATATTTATAAATGAAAATCATGGAAATTGTCAGGGGTGCCTAAACTTTTGCATACGACTGTATCTCTTCTTGCACTCTGCTGCTTCCTGTATCCAGAAGGACTGAGCTAAAGACTTAGTCAGGACACTGGCTTTGCTTCAGTCAGCCAAGTCGAGCCAAACCGAGAGATTTAAATGGCTTTGTAGTAATTCCTCCTTTCTTCGCTTCTCTCGCTACCTTTTACACACACAAACACACACACTACCACACACACTACCACACACACTACCACACACACTACCACACACACTACTAACACTGGGCTGAATTATGGACCATTAAAGTCAATTCCCCCTCACTGCACTAGCTTTCTGTCCGCAAGCGCGCGTCCAAAGTCATCAGTCCCTGGCCATGCTGAGGGATCTCTCTGTACCACGAGTGTCATTGTATGCATACAAACGCACACACAAAGCAACCACTTAAATTTACAATACAGCCTTTCTCAGACTTAACTTCCTACAGCCTATTGCTGTGTGTGGCCTATTTGCTAGTCTGAATAAATGTTGTGGTAGAGAGTTTGTCTTTTGTTTACCGATGGACTAAATCATGCCAGTAAATATGTCTCTTTCTCATTGCCAAGTATGTTCTTTTCATTTCATAAATTTTTTATGATTTACTTCATTTGATCAGATAGTATTATTTTTTTGTAAATGTCCCCTCTAGATTTCCCTCATGATACATAATTTACCCTGAAAGAAACAACACTCCCGACCTGCAGCTTCTTTTTCTGTTCAGAATGCTTAATAATTTAAAGCAAGTAATTGAATTGCACAATTATCTCAAGCTACCCTCACAAACGGTTCATACAGCGGAGAACTTGAAACCCCAGTTACTCAACAGACCTTTATTTGGATCTCTGCAAAAAAAGGCCTTTAACTAAGGATTTCAAGAGGAATCCTATAGGCTATGCAATTTAATATGCTGTCAACTGCTACTAATATAACTAACTATTCAATGTTTTGCATTTAGGTTTTAGGCTGTAAAACTAGAAATATGTAATACACTCATTTTAGAATCACAGCTTGGTAGCAGGCAACACTTTCTGGCTATCGGCATGGTTAAGCAGTGTTTACAGTTCACCACTGACTTCGATTTGACTTAAGTGTCTAAATATTGGCTACCATTTAACATCCGATATACAAACAAAAAGTCTGAGTTTTGTTTTCTGAAGGCTAACCACAACAAGTGTTTTTCTCGCTTGGATATTGGGAAGGGACAAGCTATATTTGAATACTAGTTACAGTAGCTCCTTTAATTACCAGTAAGACACCTACTGTACCACCACAATCAAATTACTAATGCTGTTGTTACAGAACTCACTGAAGAACTCAAAGTGTTACTATGGTACAGTAGGGAGAACTTTAGTCCAATGCAATAACCCACATAACACCAATTTACATGTTTTATATTTAACCACATAATTATTACTGAGGACAAAATCTAATTTTCAGCAACAACCTAGGAGCATGTGCAGTTAATTGCCTTGCTCTTGAACAAGATGACTAATTTTTCACCTTGCTGACCCAATGGTTCAGTTTAGCAAATTTTTATTGCACAATCCACCATGCTAACCTGCATGTCTCGTCAATGTGTAAACGCTGTAAACGTCTTACTAATGTCTTCTGAATAATAATGATTAGTAATGATTGCATTTCATATTTTTGTAAAGTGAACTGTATGTATTGAAAACGTGTTTATGGTAGACAGGCATTGCAAAATTGATTATATGGGTCGAATGGGATCCACACAAAGGTTTTGTGCTTATCACGTGTTGCTGAACACATGAGCCTTGCACACTTCTGTTTCTAAAGGAAAAAGACTGAGCATGTCTACAGTTCACTACTACGACTTTAGGCTGGAGATTTTATTCTGGAGATTCAGTTAAATTTTTATGAATTACATCCCAAGTAAAAAAAAGTATATTTAAATTATACTCCAGTATTATACTTCTAGTAATCATAAGTATGTATTCAATGTATGTAAGTATATTTGAAGTATACTTTCAAAATATACATACCAAAATAATATATTAGAAGTATATTTAGGATAAATAAAATACATTTCAAGTACATTTAAATACACTTTTTTTTTACTTGGGTCTTGATAGCTGTTTGTAGGACTTTATTCAAATACAGTAGGTTGTTTGTATTAAGTGAATGATCCAATGTTTCTATCTTATAGTCTACCTCTATAGCATTAATATGTAGCTCACTTATGGACTTATACTGGCGCTTGTCCTAATCGTTCATAGGGACCAGAGCTGGAGGCCCTTAGCTGAACACTATCAATTAGCAACATGTATTTTAATTGAGGGTAAATAACACTCCTTTCATGGACTCTTAACAACTCCTGCTATAATAAAGTAAGCACAACAGAATACATTTTATATATAATATATTATATAATGATGTGATTCAAGCAAAGAGTGTTGAGCAGTTAGTTAACAATGTATATAATCACACAGGAAGAGAGAGCAGAGTTTTCATTGAAATTGATAACTTAGTTCCCCAATGTAGCATTACATTTACAAGACATTAAAGTAAACTCATGATTAATTTACCATGAGCTTAACTGCTTAATCAGTAGGACTCATACAGTAGCTTTGCCACTGTATTTAAATAATTAATAATATATCTGGCATTTCCAACAATGAGATATATTTGCAACACAGGTCATTTCTTGGATTTATCTTTTTTTATTTAATGATACCTTGCTGAATTAAGGTATGAATTTAAAATCAAACATTTCTGGATGAGCACAAACCTTTGAACGTTAGTGTACAGATAGTGTACAAATTCTGCTAAATATTACTAGGCAGATGGTTTAAGGCTATCTATAGGAAGTACTCATCAGTTTATGAAGTAAGAACCCTTTTTGGTTACATATAGAACCATACATATACATATAGAACCCTTTTCACCGAGGACTCTACATGAAACAAAGACTGGAACTCTTTCTACTCTAACTAAATAGCCTACAATGTCCTATGAATTAAGATAGAAGCAAGATAGAAGAACAACTTCAAGTTGTATATCAAAAATTTCCCAATAGTACTTTTGAATTTTTTTACAGCATACACACATCTTTGAAATATTCAATGCAATTACCTGAAAACAAAGTTTTGCTCTCCTGAATATGTACTGTGTGCATCTTTAGACCTTTTTCGCTATATACGGTAATACATATTTTTATGTCCTAAACAATAACCCAGTTTAACAAACAAATTGTAATAGTTCACAAATAATGTCACTAGCTGTCTAAATTAAGAAATTGCTTCAAAATATTTTAATTTTGGATTTATGACCATCACTGCCCTCATTACATTAATTATGTTGGTATTCAGAAAATTTTGAATATTAATTTCAACTGAATTGTAAAAACTCCAGAATGCAGAAGACTTTTAAACACCACAGATCTTCACACACAATAAGAGGATATGCTGGATAGAAATCCCAATAATATTTAGGGGCTAGTCTACATCGAGAGATTAGGATTCTATGCTTGGAAAACACCTGGTCTTTAGAGGGTGGATAAGCAGGTGTCATTTAGTTTGCCAGCTAGCAAGAAATGTTAAACACTAATAATTAGCTATACTGAATTTAATTTACGTTATTCAAAATGTCTATATGATTGCCATAGGGATGCTGTTTAGTTATATGCATACATTACAGTGGTGCTTGAAAGTTTGTGAACTATTTAGGGCGTTCTATACACTCACCTAAAGGATTATTAGGAACACCATACTAATACTGTGTTTGACCCCCTTTCGCCTTCAGAACTGCCTTCATTCTACATGGCATTGATTCAACAAGGTGCTGAAAGCATTCTTTAGAAATGTTGGCCAGTATTGATTGGATAGCATCTCGCAGTTGATGGAGATCTGGTGACTGTGGGGGCCATTTTAGTACAGTGAACTCATTTTCATGTTCAAGAAACCAATTTGAAATGTTTCGAGCTTTGTGACAGGGTGCATTATCCTGCTGGAAGTTGCAGAGAATGGGTACATGGTGGCCATGAAGGGATGGACATGGTCAGAAACAATGCTCAGGTAGGCCGTGGCATTTAAACAATGCCCAATTGGCACTAAGGGGCCTAAAGTGTGCCAAGAAAACATCCCCCAAACCACTACACTACCACCAGCCTGCTCAGTGGTAACAAGGCATGATGGATCCATGTTCTCATTCTGTTTACGCCAAATTCTGACTGTACCATCTGAATGTCTCAACAGAAATCGAGACTCATCAGACCAGGCAACATTTTTCCAGTCTTCAACTGTCCAATTTTGGTGAGCTCTTGCAAATTGTAGCCTCTTTTTCCTATTTGTAGTGAAGATGAGTGGTACCCGGTGGGGTCTTCTGCTGTTGTAGCCCATCCGCCTCAAGGTTGTGCGTGTTGTGGCTTCACAAATGCTTTGCTGCATACCTCGGTTGTAACGAGTGGTTATTTC
The DNA here is from genome assembly GCA_016801145.1 of Umbra pygmaea. Lineage (NCBI taxonomy): Eukaryota > Metazoa > Chordata > Actinopteri > Esociformes > Umbridae > Umbra > Umbra pygmaea. The sequence continues at coordinate 11,874 of JACXGM010012216.1, read as the reverse complement.
AGTCCAATTTGCCCTTCTATCAGCTTGAAGCAGTCGGCCCATTCTCCTCTGACCTCTAGCATCAACAAGGCATTTTCGCCCACAGGAATGCCGCATACTGGATGTTTTTCCCTTTTCACACTATTCTTTGTAAACCCTAGAAATGGTTGTCCGTGCAAATCCCAGTATCTGAGCAGATTGTGAAATATTCAGACCGGTTCGTCTGGCAACAACAACCATGCCACACTCAAAATTGCTTAAATCACCTTTCTTTCCCATTCTGACATTCAGTTTGGAGTTCAGGAGATTGTCTTGACCAGGACCACACCGCTACATACATTGAAGCAACTGCCATGTGATTGGTTGAGTAGATCATTGCATTAAGGAGAAATTGAAAGGGTTCACCAACTTTGAAGCACGGCTGTAGTTTGGTCATATTACAGTGGTGCAATTTTTATTTTATAGCTGAACATTATACTCTAAATATGTAGGTTACTGAACACAGCTCAGATTCTTCTAATATCAAATATGGAGGTACTAGGGCTGTGCAATTAATCATTTTAATTTTGATGGCGATTTCAATTTCAGCTCCTAATGATCACAAAAACAGTGTAATCGAGAAAAAAACGATTATTTTGTACATGGCATTTTCTAAGAACTCTTATTTTTGTCTTGTGTTCGAATGACACTCACAAGCGCACTTTTGTCCCTCCTGAAACCGAAAGCAAAACTCACTCATTTGTCTATTTAAGACGGATTTACAGTGTAACTCCATATCCATCGTGCGTGCAAGCACAAAAAATAACACATGCCGTTGCATACTTTTAGCCAAAGATGTGTGCCCCATTAGCACAGTTGAGAATGACTGCTCTAGAATGTTGTTGCATACTTTCGACAAGTGTTATAATTTGCAATCTCACCACCACTTTACCAGAGTTGCTCTGTGTGCTTTATATGAGAAATGCGACAAAGGCTGAGTATTGATCTATGGTATACAGTATTTTATATATTACAGCAAGGTGATTGCAGCAGCTCCATGAGTTTACCTCACAGCAACGCAGGTACTTTGTTAGTTAGCTTATCAGCTTTGCCTATTTGAGTCTTGTTTAGGATATTTTATTTGTGTACTTGCAGCGTTGTTTACTGAAACATTTTTCTAGATTGCGCATTTCAGTACCGAAATGGAGCAGTTACGTTCTCGTTCTTGGTTTCATTAGCACAGTTGTAGTGTAGAGCCATGTATTACTTTTGAACAATTATTTAACCAAATGAAAATTCAGGCTTCGTGTTACTTACTTCTATTCAGTAGTTTGTTTGAAATGCTGTTTGCGATTCTACAGCAGACTCAATTAAGCACAGTAATCGTGCGCACATGAAAAACCTGCAGGCAAAATAGAAAATAAGATACGTTTAGAAGTGTTAATTTATTTTATATAATAAATATAAATAACTTATTTGCAAATATAATTGAAGGCATTGCTGTCTAATCAAATCCAAACATTCAAACGAACTATGTGTGCTGGTCACTCTCAACAAAGTTCCGCTCCTGACTTGAGAATATTTTCACTGTTTTTCAAAATCAACAACTGCAAATTTCCAAAATCAATGAGTAATCGATTTAAATAATCATGATTTCAATATTGACTAAAATAATCGTGATAATGATTTTTTCCATAATCGAGCAGCCCTAGGAGTTACTGTACAATAAAATATAAAGCAGTGGATTTATGGAAAAATCAAGAAACCTGCTTTTAAACCATTCATAACAATAGTAATTCATCTCCCCTCTGCCACCTCAAGAAAGACATAAAAAAAAAATCAGAATACTTTCCTGCATATTTGACCAGGCTCTAATCCAATAAAAATTGACCTGTCTCTTGACAGTTCAAGAAACTTCTGCAGGAAGGAATATCTGTAAAGGGGTGTCAACAACAGCTACTAATGCCAGGGTTGCATTTATTTTGTTCACAAAAGTTAAGTTTGTTATTATATATTTCTTAAACGAAGACTTGAAATATGTATTTTTTTGTGCTAGTTTTTTAATTATGTGCTGAAATGAAGCTATAGTATCCACATGCCAAGTACAGTATGTAAATAAATTCAAATATTTTTAGGGGGTGTAGCCTACCTTCTTCTTCACATAACTGTATATCTAAAAAATGCAGGGGCGTCGGACTGGCGGTAAAACCAATACAGATTACCAGGGCCCAAGGGGAGAAAGGGCCCTTGAAAAGTCTGGAATATATTTTATTTTACATGGGGTTGAGGAACAAGGGGCCCATCAGGACTGCCTATGCATAGGGCCTAAGATTTTGTGCTACGCCCCTGGAAATATGGCATATTTTGTTATATGGTATAATTTATAGAAGAGTTGTTAGCATAACCCCTCCCCTTGTATTATAAAAAACAACTCACTATTCTTCTCATGAAAAATAATGAATGATTGATTGCAACCAGAATGAACAATCATTAGCAACCCTGTGTTTATAAACATGAATATCGACGACACCACGTCGATGCCATCAGTGCTACAGGCCAGAAGGTTGAAGGTTCACCGGCCACGAGGGACGAGCTCACGCTCCTGCCTGTTCCACTTTGACAGGGCCAGCAGCACCTATTCATCAGCTAGGGGGAAGTCAGATATTCAAAATGTTGATGATACATCATCATGTAGAATACAGTATGTAACACATTTTCATTGAATAACACAAGACTTTAACGTCTTTATTAAATTATTTTCAACACCAAACTCCAGTATGTAAATCTTCACAGACATAAATTATACCCACTCCTTCCTTGCAGGCAATGGACATATTATGTTTCGTAACTACTAACTTGTTTGAGGCTTTATCTTTTAATAGAGTGGTTTGGGTTAAATTTCTTCCAACCAGAACTGAAAAGAGAATGTCTTATTCCATTTTGAAGTCACTTTCATTTTATTTTGGAGCACTTCTACATTTTTGTATTATAAACTACATTATGGGTAATCATGAAAACATCCATAATAATGAGTGTTGCATAATGATGAGTAAAAAAGGGCAAAATATCAATAAGAAATTCTGCCCTCACTATGTATGGATACTGACAAGAATGTAAATGACTACTTCATTACATTTTATTTATTCTAGAATGAACACAGAAATAATTAAATGTTGTATCAATTTCATCAATAACAAAAAATCTAATTTTACTCCCAATAATGGAATTACCCCGTTGTGTTGTTTTAGGGTAGTCTAAGATCAATCGGCAGAGGTTAGCTTGTGTCTCATGTCTTGAATGTTCTTTCATGTGTGGAGGCACACCTTGACTTCTGCTACTTTGTGGATTTACGTGCACAAAATCTGAGTGATTTTGCGCGTGGCTCGATCTCTGTAGCATATCCACCTATCACCTGTTTTGTGTGAATAGAGGGCAGGGTAGACAGCTGTTTGTTAATTATGTGATGACTAACCCTAACTTTAACCATTTCACTGTAATTCGAATTGCTTTGAAATGTAAGGAATCCATGGAATGTACCGTGATCGCATTTTATTTATTTATTTTTTATTTAACCTTTATTTAACCAGGTAAGTTGACTAAGAACAATTTCTCATTTACAGCAACGACCTGGGAGCAATTAGGGTAAAGTGTCTTGCCCAAGGACACAACAACATTTGGCTCAGTCGGGAATCGAACTGGCAACCTTCTGACTACAAGTCTGACTTCCTACCCACTGAGCCATCTGAGGCTGACACAATGCAATAGAGTAATTACGTTCAAGACCAACATATAAAAATAACAATTTCAAAACATTAAGGACTAACATAATAGTTAAATGTGAAAGTGAAATGTAAAAAAAATAATTTGGCATGTAACATTTAAAAAAATGTTTCCTAAGAATGTAATCCCAGAGAATGTCTGTAGATGTAAACTGAAACAAAGTCAGGGGAGGTGCATCCAAGATTAGGACTTTTGGCTGAAATGTACGGAATGACTTACAGTTATTGTCAAACGTTCTGAGAATCAATCAATTATTTTCTGGGCCACTTCCTGAATGAGGGCGGGCCATTCTTGCATTATCAATGCTTGGAGTTTGTCTCTCTTGAGGATTGACCACAAGTTCTCAATGGGATTAAGATCTGAGTAGTTTCCTGGCCATGGACACAAAATGTTGATGTTTTGTTCCCCGAGCCACTTAGTTATCACTTTTGCCTTATGGCAAGGTTCTCCATTATGCTGGAAAAGGCATTGGTCATCACCAAACTGTTCTTGGATGATTGGGAGAAGTTGTTCTTGGAGGATGCATTCTATATTCATGGCTGTGTTCTAAGGTAAAACTGTGAGTGAGCACACGCCTTTGGCTGAGAAGCAACCCCACACATGAATGGTCTCTGCTTTACTGTTGGCATGACACAGGACTGATGGTAGCGCTCACCTAGTCTTCTCCAGACAAAGTGTTTTTCTGGATGGCCCAACAATCAGAAAGGGTATTCATCAGAGAGAATGACTTTACCTCAGTCCTCAGCAGTCCAATCCCTGTACATTTTTGCAGAATATCAGTCTGTCCCTGATGTTCTTCCTGGAGAGAAAAGCTTCTTTGCTGCCCTTTTTGACACCAGGCCTTCCTCCAAGTCTGTCCCTCACTGTGCGTGTAGATGAACTCACACCTGACTGCTGCCATACCTGAGCAAGCTCTGCACTGGGGGTGCCCCGATCCCGCAGCTAAATCAACTTTAGGAGATGGTCCTGGTGCTTGCTGGTCTTTCTTGGGCGCCCTGACAACTTCTTCACAACAATTGAACCTCTGTCCTTGAGGTTTTTGACGATCCGATAAATTGTTGATTTAGGTGCAATCTTACTAGCAGCAAAATCCTTGTCTGTGAAGCCCCTTTTGTGCAAAGCAAAGATGATGGCATGTGTTTCCCTGAAGGTAACCATGGTTGACAGAGGAAGAACAATTATTTCAAGCAGTACCCTCCTTTTAAAGCTTCCAGTCTGTTATTGTAACTCAATCAGCATGACAGAGTGATCTCCAGCCTTGTCCTCGTCAACACTCTCACCTGTGTTAACAAGACAATCACTGGCCTTTTGTGGCAGGGCTTAAATGCAGTGGAAATGTTTTTGTTGGGATTAAGTTCATTTTCACGGCAAAGAGGGACTTTGCAATTTATTGCAAATCATCTGATCGCTCTTCATGACATTCTGGAGAATATGCAAATTGCCATCCTCAACACTGATGCAGCAGAATTTGTGAAAATGTGTATTTGTGCATTCTCAAAACTTTTGACCACGACTGTAAAGGGCTACCTACAGTAAAACCGGCAAAACGCTCCAGTCTGTATATTTAATACTGTCCCCAACTGACATTTCTACCTTTGGATAAAGAGAAAATTGGATCAAGGTAAATTAATGTATTCTTACACGTTTTTTATCACAGAGATTTTAGGTCAGGATATAGAAAAATGATAGTAAATTCATGCCATCACCACTCCCTGGCAATATGATGCTACAGTATAAATTCACATCTCTGTCTGTCAATCTATGCATGTATGTCCATGTAAGGTTATGCTGACCTTTGATAGTGTTAATAACTGAAACATGCTAATCAACTTTGAGCTTTACAGACGTGTTGCAGGATATTGATGTAGACCTGATTTGATATTATGGGCAAATGTTCTGATTTAAAGCTGCAGTTAAAGACAACCAGTCATGCCTCCAGAGTGTTTGTGCGCATGTGCGCATGTGTTTTCTCATGCGTGTGTGCATACACAGGTATAATGTCTGAATATCGGCAGACCCTGCCAGAGGATTAGCTCATCGGTTTTCACAGGGCAGAGAAACGGCTTATTCTGACGCCATCACGCATTAACGAAATAAGCTCCTTTCCAAACTGCCATTTAAAAACGGTACAATTGCCTAATTAGGACACTAGTAGGTGTTTAAAACCATCATGTTATTAACAACCAGTAGATGGACTTTTCTTTGTTCATTTCTGCACCACACACACCCGCCACACACTAACACACACACAGTCTAATTTTAGGCAAAGCCCTGTAAGACCCCGCCTGCACGACCACCCACCATTGCAAACTGTAATTGATGTACTGCAGACACATTACAGACAGCCCAGTCTTTTGACCTTCAAATCGCCCACCTTGCCACCCCCTATTGCAGTTCCTGACTTGGTATGTTCTGGCTAGAACCTGATTGGCGTGGTGTTGGAGTGGGTCACTGAACCAAGGCCCTGTGGGGGTGGTATGGGGGTTGGGCTTTGACAAGCCCCCACGCAGATTTCTAATTGGCTGTTATACCACACTGTATTCTGCTAGCGTCTGTGTGGAGGGAAAGAGGGGCATTATATGATGTTGCTGAAATGGCAGAAGACTGGGAGAGAGGGGACGCTGACTGGCTGGAAACGGGACGGCAGATGGTTAACACAGGCGTTTAAAAGGAGACGTGAAGATTAAGAGAAATGTATATCAAAGTTTCCAGCTGCTCTCCTGTCACAGAATAACGACCACTTTTTTCCACGTTTGTCCCTCATAATGGCAACGAGTTCCAAATCGTACTTCTCCCCCTGTTCAAACTGGTTCTATTTCTGTTTTGTTCTTACAGGTTACACCTTTCGCCTGCTCCATCTTCCAAATGTTGCTCTGTTACCCCTTAATCTCACTCTCTCTTTCCCTCCCTTCCCTCTGTCACGTCTCCCCTGTCTATCTCTTTTAAGGCAGATGTATATGGTACGTGGGTCCTGTCTCATTCCAACAGCTGGAGTTACTGCTTGTCCTCAGGGAGCCGTGGGACACAAGCTTTATCCACTGAGGCGTAATGTAACATATTTTCATTGTACAGTGGGGTAAGCGGAAATATGTACAAAACAATCACTTTCCTCTTGACATTACAATGTATGATTTTCGAAATTGTTTAATCCTAGTTTCAGTATATACAGTATGTTGGGACCGGAAGTTTGCAAACACAGTAAAACCTTACAATTCGAACCCCACTTGGTTTCTTAGCCACACAAGAAACTTTCCGGCTTTATCATTTGGGGTTACTGTTAGAATTGGGCTTTGTTTTAGGTTAAGGCATTATGAGGGTTACACATTAGGGTTAAGTTTAGGCATAAATGTTAGGTTATTAACATTAGGGTTAAACATTAAGGCATAGAGTAAAAAGGGTTAAAAAAGCAGCATTAATATAGAGTAAATGTGATGTTTTTCAATAACATACTTACGTATCACCTACAGCAGCTAAAATAATGATATGTTTGTGACTTCATATGCCAAGGTCATGTCCATGAGATGTTTAATCAGTGATTCAGCTCCAGTATTGACGAGAACAGATGAAGTGTAGCGCTGCAGGGTTAGTAACAAAACAAAGGCATGTCCCAAGAAAAGACTCATTTGAAACTTTAAATGGACTAACAAGCTAATACAGGCACGATTCTACCAGGGTATGTCCTGTAGAAGGGCACAGTGTTCAGTCACTGACACACGAGTGCAGCATGGCCAATGCATGCGCCTACGAACACAGTGACACACAGACATGTCACCCTTTACCAGGCTTGACATTTAGCTCCTCCTGCACCCACCACATGTAAGCTGTCCAATGACATTTATGTAGCAGAGCAGCAGAGAGGACAACAATAGGAGGGTTGTGGGCGTTTGGCTGAGGCTCTTTTCCAGAATGCTGACCAATGGGCTTAATTAATTCTGTCCCCTTCATGTGCCTGGCTTTCTTATTCCCCACTCTTGCAACCCCTCCTGTCGTCTCGCCCCTATACATTCATTGTCATTCTCTTTAAACTCCCTCTGTTCATGCTTCTCTCTTCCATCTTTTAATCTGACGGTCTCGTTGTGGATCACCTCCTGGCACCAGCTTCTTATCCCAGCTGCCTGTCAGAGCAAGTTTTCCTGGATCTCCGTGTTCACTCACATTGTTACCTCCATTTTCTCCTGTGCTTTGTCTCTCTGTCCCTTCCTGCCCTCCCCTCCGCATGGTAGGATGAATGATTGAGATGCCACAATCTGTGACGAGTTGCGTGATTTGGGCATCAGTCTACAGGAAATTAGCAGTGCTGACATTTGGGTGGACAGGGCTTCTTTGATCCACCAAAATGCTGCCTGACGCTGATGTCAGACCCAACTTTCTGCAAACACCTTGCTGGGCACCATGATCTCTACTGCCCAAACAAACTTATCTGATTCTACCCACTCTCCACCTCTATAATCTTGCAAGCCAGAATTCTGCAATCATTAAATGTCTACAGTACAGATGTCTAGACAACGTTGTATGAAAATTTTAAGTCAGGAGAACCAGTGGGAGTTGACATAAAAGAAAAAAACTTTTGTATGCAAATTTTTCTTTTTCTATGAACATTTTGACTCAGGAGAAGCGTCCCCTACTGCGTCATAAAATTCCTGACAAAGATTCTGATGAAATTCCCAGAAGGTGCTGGAAAAATTCTTCAGATATTTTGGTTCATATTGACATTATTGTATCATGCAGCTGATGCGGATGAAGTCGGCTGCACATCCATGATGTAAATCTCCCGTTCCACCACATCCTAAAGGTGCTTGATTGAATTGAGACAATGAACTCATTGTCATGTTCAAGAAACAGGTTTGAGATGATGTGAGCTTTGTGACATGGCGCGTTATCCTGCTAGAAGTAGCCAGTAGAAGATGTGTAAACTGTGGTCATAAAGGGATGGACATGGTTAGCAACAATACTCAGGTGGGTTGTGGCATTTAAATGATGCTCAATTGGTACTATCCCCCACACCATTACACCACCACCAGTCTGGTCCGTATTGGATGGATCCATGCCTTCATGTTGTTTATGCCAAATATTGACCCTACCATCTGAATGTCGCAGCAGAAATCGAGACTTATCAGACCAGGCAACGTTTTTCCAATCTTTGATTGTCCAATTTTGGTGGGCCCGTGCAAATTGTGGCCTCGGTTTCCTGTTCTTAGCTGACAGGAGTGGGACCTGGTGTGGTCTTCTGCTGCTGTAGCCCATCTGCTTCAAGGTTCGACGTGTTGTGCTTTCAGAGATGCTTTTCTGTAGTAATGAGTGGTTATTTGAGTTACTGTTGCCTTTCCATCAGCTCGAACTAGTCTGGGCACTCTCCTCTGACCACTGCCATCAACAAGGACTTTTTACCTGGAGAACTGCCGCTCACTGGATATTGATTGTTGTGCGGGAAAATCCCAGTAGATCAGCACTTTCTGAAATACTCAAAACGTCTGTCTGGCACCAACAACCATGCCACATTCAAAGTCACTTAAATCACCTTTCTTCCCTATTCTGATGCTTATTTTAAAATTCACCAGATCATCTTGACCATGTCTACATGCCTAAATGCATTCACTTGCTGCCAGGTGATTGGCTGATTAAATATTTGCGTTAACGAGCAGTTGAAAAGGTGTACTTAATGAAGTAGTCGGTGAGTGTATATTTATATTTGTACTGTTGTGATTGTGGTTAGGAAGACCTCTTCTCCACACTCTTTTCTTCTTTCAAACCTCTCCACTTCCTTTGTTCCAGACCTATAAACTGCTGTTTTCGTGTGGCTAAGGTTTGTCGAAAAAATGTGCCGGAAGATAAATGAGATCAGGCTTACACAGCAGTGTACAGTACCTGCAGCACTTTGATGGACTTTCTGTGCATTACTTCTTGATAAACCCTTTTCTGTCTCTCTCCAGTGATGTATGGATGGGTCGTGGACCTCTATCATTGGTCCTGGCAGGGATCATTCTTTCCCTCGTGGGTACTGACCTCAGTATTTGGGACAAGAGTCTAGGTGATCCTCATCATGATAGTACAAAGAAAATAAATGATGATTAGCATACCAGGCTAATTTTTCAGTTCACAGCTGCTTACATTCTCCCAATGTGGCCTCAACCCAGGTCTGCCATATTTTCACTGGGCACAAATTTGACATCATCTGTCAAGAGAGACATTTTGGATAGTTTTTCACTTACATCTTGATTAATCTGAGCTAGACATTGTGAAGTGTAGAGGGCTTCTGGTATGATCTGACTTCTTGACATGTAAATGTCAATATTATGCATGTTAAACATTGTGCACTGTATTTATTTTCCTGAATGGGATTCAATTTAGAAACGCTTTACTGCAACTACAGAAATTAACCCAGTGAGAGTTCCAGCATGAGGGTGATTGAAGAACACAGTGTGACTGACCTTCAAAGAAACAACAAGATTCTTTATCGGTTTGAGGCTCAGCTCTAATCTCATGTTGAGCCATTTAGTGCGTTGACATTCTTTGATAACGGGTAATAATGTTCCTAGTAATGACTCTTAGGTTGGACATGATCAAAAAATACTGTGACCACGAATGTGAAAAATCTATCACACCTCCAGTGTCCCTCCAATTAGAAACAATATCCGCCGGTTCAACTAGGAGCCCGGCTGGTAATGCTGGGCTTGATCTTCCAGTGGTTAGGGAAAGCTGTGGACCCCTCTTGGTTCGGGAGGCTTGGCTATGAGAGGTTTAGGACTCATAATGACAGAATATCAGAGCCATAACAGACATAGCTTGTCAGTCAACTGGCTGGAAGCTTTAATGTGTCCGTCTGCAGCCTGGCTAATCCCAGCCATTTAATATATAGCCACATGCATCCCTGAAGAGCTCCGCCTCACTTCTATCAGCCATGCACAGACACACTGGATTGACGGAAAGCTTCAACCCAATCATCATCACAGCCTTTTTAAGGTCACGCTAAAAGTATGTCAATCCATAAATGTCCAGATCTGCAGTGGCGAGTGTGACGGAGGCGGTAAGGTTAATGCTGTGTCCATATTCGTCCGGGGCCTCATTTGTCTTTATTGTATAGCCTGATGTGCATCATTTGTCTTTATCGCAGCATTTACGACTCCACAGTGTTAGCTGTTACCCACAGTGGCCAGCGTCCTTCACATGACAAAGGGAAAGAACCTGGCTCAACGAAAAACCTGTCAACGTCACTGTCAGTCCCAATTCCAAACAGAGTACTGGGCGATGACCCAAAACCAGTCAAGGACCAGTTGCACAATGGTAAACTACGCCTCTTTGCTGAAAGGTAACTGGCCCCGGATCAGCACTTAAGGGCAATGTCTATCTTACGCTGTACTCCAAAAGCCCTGTGAACTCAGATCACAATAATCCTATCGCCCTCCAACCCACCTGGATAGTCCAGTCTGTGGCATCACAGCGGATGCAACCAACAGCTACAGCCTGCAGACGTGGAGGGGGGGGGGGCTTGGAGGTTTGTGGCTCTGTGAAGACAGCTGGAGGGGTCAGGTGACGGGCAACATTGAAGAGAATCCGTGCTGTGATCAAACACATGTGCATCATTTAACACTCACACAGGCAGCAAGATGCACGTCAACACCACATCACAAATACTGTATTAAAAGTTGTGGATATTGCATTCAGACACTATTAAAATACACTGCCAGAGAAAAACACTATCAAACACACTGCCAGAATAAACACTTAAAAACACACTGCCAGAACAAATACTAAGAAAAACACGCTGTTAAAAACCTAAGCATGTTGGGAGGGTGACTCAGATTCACACCAATACACAGCGTCCTCTTTGTCTATCTGTGTATCATTAGCATAGAGTCCTGTTTGTTTATCAAGGTATCATTACCATAGAGTCCTCTTTGTCTATCTGTGTATCATTAGCATAGAGTCCTGTTTGTTTATCAAGGTTTCATTACCATAGAGTCATCTTTGTTTACCTGGGTTTCATTACCATAGAGTCCTCTTTCTTTATCAAGGTTTCATTACCATAGAGTCCTCTTTGTTTATCTGGGTATCATTAGCATAGAGTCCTGTTTGTTTATCAAGGTTTCATTACCATAGAGTCATCTTTGTTTACCTGGGTTTCATTACCATAGAGTC